>WEKX01000111.1:12649-22978 GCA_013390025.1 Pitta sordida | reverse complement strand
GCATGGGACTGAGGTCAGGCTGACTGGTCTGTAGTTGTTAGGATCATCTTTCCTACCCTTCTTGTGGATGGGTGTCACATTGGCCAATTTCCAGTCTTGTGGCACAACACCAGTAAGCCAGGACTGTTGATAAATTATGGAGAGTACCTGTTAAGTAAGACGGTTTCATTAGACTTCAGTTGGCTATGTGCAGTGACTATATATTTTATAAATCATTTCATTATGATAATTTTAAATTTTCTTTGCTACCTTCTCATCCCATCCATTGGTAGTTCAATGTGTGCATCAACAGTGATGAAGTAATGCTTATTCTATCTTAAGTACATTTTCCAGTGCTTTGTTACATTTAGTTATTTAACTCTCTAATGGTTTCTCTGTGGAGTTGTTGATAGCTAGATAACATAGATTAACAATCCCATGTAAATCTTGATGCTATATATAATACTTCTCTCTCTGTGTTACATTTTATTTCAAATTTTTCATGTCTCTTCTTTGCTTAAAGTACTTGCATGACTCTCTGTATTACTGTGTTTTGTAATTTTTCATTGTGTCTCACTAAAATCAGCAAATGTACTCTGATTTGGGCCTAGCTCAATTTATAAATAATATATGCCTATAGCCCTTCTTACGAAAAATACATAAGGAATTTCTCAGACGTTTTACATAGGAAAAACCTATAACTAGTCTTGCTGTCTAATCTTTCATACTGAGCAGGCAGTTAGATCACCTCTATAAATGACATGAAAGTTTTAATTTTGTTTACTGCCACTCAAAAAACTAAAAGGCCATCCTCATTTTCATCATCATTGCCTATAAGGAACAAGGATAGGTCTGGAAAATGTCTGAAGAAACGTTAACAATATCTTCTACATGTCAAAACAATAGCGAAATTAATCCCAAACCCCTAGTATTTGTCAAAATACAGTGAATCCTCTCTGTATCGTGACTTCTCCTTCACGACCTCGCGCATTTGCGATGTGAATTTATCGCAGCTTTGATTCCACCATTTGTGAATTTATGCCACTCGCGCATGCCTAGTGCCTCTGCGCACCGAGAGGCAGTGCCGAAGCTCCCTGTGGGGCAGCGCTGGCCCGGCCCAACAGGGTAGGCCGTGAGTCACCCTGTCCCGTTACTCTAAGCACAGCTGGGGAACTGACCCCCCCACGGGTGCGTGTTACTGTTTCCGTGGCTACAGAGGGGGAGGGAGTGCCACAGGAAAGTGGGGCTGGGCTGGGCGCAGCGGCCAGTGGGACATGCTCACTCCGCTGCCACAGCTGAATCCCCCCGCCCTGTGGGGCGCCGCCTGCAGTGCCCAGGGCGGGAAGCGCGGGGCGGGCGGCTCGGGACGGGATGGGTGGTGCGGGATGGGGCANGTGGCAGAGAAACATCAACTGCCTGATTCTCCCCTACTCCTGTCAGACCCTGCCTGATGGAGGAAAGGTGGAATGTGGTATGCGTTGTAAAAGACAGAGGGGTGGGGGATAAGGTGGCCCTTAAGATGATACTTCTCACTTTAAGCTCTGATCTTGTTGGATGACTAGTTTCTGCTTCTTGGGGGCCAAGTATTTGGCTAGCTGCAGCCCCAGGAGAGAAACAGAACAATGGACAAAAGTAAAAGACAAAAGATGCTCTTTCTCCTTTGGAGACACGATCCCAGTTTATTCTCAAATCCCCTTCCTTGGAGTCAAAAATGAAAGAGCCTCGAATATGTGTCCCCTCTCAGTTTCATTCCCTGGGAAAAAGGGGACGGGCAGTGGGAAGATAACTATAACCAATGGGAAGCTTAGGAGATGGGGTGTAGGGAGGGGTTTGCTAGAATGTACCACAAGGCAGATGGGAAGTACAGAATGTACCATGTGTGACAAGCCACCCAAAGCAGTAGAAATAAATTCTTTACATCCCCACTTTGGAGCTTTGTTCTGCCTGTGACAGTAAAATATTTCTAACAGTTCTCAATCCTACCGTAGCAAAACCCTTCAGGTTTGTTTTTCTTTTCCTCTCTCTCCTGTTTGTTTTGGGGGAGGGGAAGGGGAGGGCAGGAATGAAGTGAGAGAGACTGGCTATTGCTGAGTCTCTGGCATCCAGCCAGTGTCAAACCACCACACCATTTAATCTGCCATTCTTTAAAGCCAAATAAGACCAGTTTTTGCTTGCATCCTTTCTGAGCAAAAATTCTTATACCTCGATTTATTTCTGTGACACCTTTTCTACATCTTGGGTTTTTTTTTGTTGTGATGCCTCCTGATCTTTTTGAGAATGTGATTAGTAATTAGGCATTGAAGAAATATAGCATATTTACTCATTTCACTGGGACATATCTAATAAACTCAAAGCAATATGTCAAATAAATTATAGAGTTGAAACTGTGAAAAATGATAATATGTGAACGTTGTAGCCATTTAAATAATTTGGGAGAGCAAAGCATGGCATTAATCCTACATAAACTTTAATAATTTACATTTGAAAATATGCACTGCAGACAGTTACTTGCCAAACCAAAGGGTGTCAACAAACCAAAAATAAAGAATTCAAGTAGAAATATGTTCTCTGTAAGTGCAAAATATATCAATAATTTTTCAAAACTGGATCACTGGAAAAGATAACAAGATAACATTTTTTTTTCTTCAGGGAGCTAATCTGGGACTGAAAGATGTTTGGACAAAGCATGAAAATAGTATTGAGATACATCTAAAAAGACAAGGTGACAAATAATTTTTCAATGCAAATGGGGCTTGAATTTCAGCTTATGTCTTTTGTCAATAAGAAGAGCAAAACTCATTTACTGCTTAGAAAATGCAGACTTTCCTATCCACCAACCCTCCATATCTTAATTTCTTAAATTGTATTAGTTATTATCATTTTACTTCTTAATTAGGCTTTCTCAATTTGAACGTAATAGAACAAGCAGAATGCACAAAGCTGTAAATGAGGCTAAAGAAAAAATCTGAGAAAGGACTGGAGGACAAGCCCTCTGGGGAGTGACTGTGGGAGCTGGGGTTGTTCAGCCTGGAGAAGAGGAGGCTCAGAGGTGACCTCATTGCTGTTGACAACTACCTGAAGGGAATTTGTGGTCAGGTGGGTGTGAATCTCTTCTCTCAGACTGCCAACACCAGAACAACAGGACATGGTCTTAAACTGCACCAGGGGAGGTTTAGACTGGATGTTAGGAAGAGATTTTTCACAGAGAGAGTGATCCTTCAGTGGAATGGTCTGCCCAGGGAGGTGGTGGAGTTGTCACCCCTGGAAGAGTTTAAGAAAAGACTGGATGAAGAACTCCATGAGATGGTCTAGATAATGGGATGATGGGACAAGGAATTAGGTCATATCCACAGCTCCGGAGTTGTGGGTTCTATCCCTGTATGAGCATTAGATTGGGAGTTGGACTTGATGATCCTTGTAGGTCCCTTCCAACTCAGAATATTGTGTGATTCTGTGTTTTGCTTTTTTAAAGTATGTAAATGTATTATTCTCTACTGCAGTCTTTGGAAGTCCTGCAAATGCCAATGAAAAATCCGTCTTGAAATGCAATAGCACAGGAAAACTTAAACTTCTTTTTTTTTCTCATGCACTGGGATATGAACATGTAATGGCTTCTGGTTGTTCCACAGTCTGTTCCACTGTCCCCAGCCAGTGTGCAGGGCATACAGAAGAGACAGCTGCCAGTCCCCATTGGTGATGATGAAGCTGGGCCAAGATAGTAACAAACCATGTAGCCCACTCTTGATGAGACATCTACTTGGAGCCATAAGAATATCTCAGTCTGCAGTCCAGGTGTTGCCTTTGATCCTAGTTGTTTTGCTGCACATTCAGGATGAAGCTGAGGTCTGTATCTGTCCTCTCCTGGAAATATCTGGGTTAGCCATTGTTATGGGGAGGTGCCTATTGTTCCATTATAAAACTTTTCTCCATTTTAGTGGAACAGACAATTGGTTCTTTTCTTATCTCCCTTTCCTTCCCCTNTGCACCAGGGGAGGTTTAGACTGGATGTTAGGAAGAGATTTTTCACAGAGAGAGTGATCCTTCAGTGGAATGGTCTGCCCAGGGAGGTGGTGGAGTTGTCACCCCTGGAAGAGTTTAAGAAAAGACTGGATGAAGAACTCCATGAGATGGTCTAGATAATGGGATGATGGGACAAGGAATTAGGTCATATCCACAGCTCCGGAGTTGTGGGTTCTATCCCTGTATGAGCATTAGATTGGGAGTTGGACTTGATGATCCTTGTAGGTCCCTTCCAACTCAGAATATTGTGTGATTCTGTGTTTTGCTTTTTTAAAGTATGTAAATGTATTATTCTCTACTGCAGTCTTTGGAAGTCCTGCAAATGCCAATGAAAAATCCGTCTTGAAATGCAATAGCACAGGAAAACTTAAACTTCTTTTTTTTTCTCATGCACTGGGATATGAACATGTAATGGCTTCTGGTTGTTCCACAGTCTGTTCCACTGTCCCCAGCCAGTGTGCAGGGCATACAGAAGAGACAGCTGCCAGTCCCCATTGGTGATGATGAAGCTGGGCCAAGATAGTAACAAACCATGTAGCCCACTCTTGATGAGACATCTACTTGGAGCCATAAGAATATCTCAGTCTGCAGTCCAGGTGTTGCCTTTGATCCTAGTTGTTTTGCTGCACATTCAGGATGAAGCTGAGGTCTGTATCTGTCCTCTCCTGGAAATATCTGGGTTAGCCATTGTTATGGGGAGGTGCCTATTGTTCCATTATAAAACTTTTCTCCATTTTAGTGGAACAGACAATTGGTTCTTTTCTTATCTCCCTTTCCTTCCCCTGCAAGGCATGTGGCTAGAGGAGGGGCTTTCTCCTTTTTACTGGAGAAACAATGGAGGATTCTTTTTCTTATCTTCCCTTGCTGGCAAGACATGTGACTAGGAGAGGGGCCTGAGGGCCGGGGCAGGCTTAATGACAGCCAATGGCATGTGAAGACATAACCACAAGACATGTGACAAGGGTGGGGCCAAAGTCCCATTAAATACAGCTGCCAGGCCTCACAGAGGGGGGTTCATGGATCTTTTGCATTGAGGAAGCCTCATTTTCTCATCTGATCTCTACTGCTGCCAGTTTGCCTAGAACTATGTGGACCTCGACTCTTCATCTCAGTACACCCTGTCAACCACTGGATCTCCCTGCAGCCTCTCGGAAATTTCAGAAAAGGATCGCTTGGCTGTTACTCCACTAGTTTGCCTACTCAGTTTTGGCACCACAGATGGGATGTCTCTCCACTCAGCTGCAGCATTGTCTGAGGAGTGGATGTCTTAGGCATGCCCTGGACCTTCCTGGAGGAACTCCGTTCCTCGGGCACTCACCACAGGAATGGACAAGACTCCCTCATACTTCAGACAAAGGTATGTTTCATTAGAAGTGGGCCAAAATGGTGCCTGTAAGTTGCAGGAGACACTCACGCCTGGCAGGTTTGCTGATAAATAGTGTAGAGATGTCTGGCGTGCAGCGATAACCCAGGGGAGGTCAGGGAAAGCGGGCAGGAGGATTCTCATCATTGAATTGTGCGATGGCTAGCAACCCTGGAGGTAGGTTTGGACAAGAATAACAGTTTTCAGTATTAATGCTTGGAATTGCTTATGTCTGATATCTAATGTCTGCCTGAGCTTTCTGCCTTAATATTGCTTGTGTTTAATGTTTGCTTGGATTTGGAAATTTCTGTGCTAGTGTAGGACAGGGATACAGTGTCTTTCTCAATTAGAGCAACATGAATACATCCAGGAGGAGACTGATACATGTTTACAGCATTGCTATAGGTATCTTGAGAAAGACAGGGGAATAAAAAATCCACTTTAGTACAGTGGTAAGTGTCCCCACCTGGCGTGTGGGAGACCCGGGTTTGATTCCCGCCAGGGAGACAGTGTTAAGAGTTGTACTCGATGATCCTTGTGGGTCCCTTCCAACTCAGAATATTCTGTGATTCATAACAAGTGCTAACATAAAAGAAGAGCTGCTGCACCAGGAAATTTGAGTTCATAACAGACCATACGAATATAAACTACCACTTGCCAGAATTGACCACGTACAAAATCTAAACCTCCTTGGCTATTGTAATGAATGTGACTTTTAAGACTGTGTACGTGTCCGTGTGATTAAGATGATTGAGTTTTAAAAATAAGCTGTGTTACTAGCATTTATGCTGCTATTTTACAGTTGAATGGAGTGGTATTTAGTTGTGATGAGGAGTTGTTATTAGGATAGCAATTTTGTTCCTGTTTTGGATTAGTATTGAATTTTTTGTGTGCTGGGGTGTGAGTGCTCGAACAGTGTGTGAATGAGTGACTAAGATGTCACATAATGACAAGGTAAAGTGTGGAGTCCTGCTCCTTTAAGGTGGTTCTAACTAAAACCTGAAGAACTTTTACAATAGGAGAGAGTGAACACATTTAAAACGAGAAAATGGGACAGGGGAATAGGTCTATTTGGGGGAAATATATCTAGAAAAATTAAACCATAAAATTAGCTCAGACAGGAGCATCTCGACCAACTGAGTCGGCTCTTTTGAAGTAGTTTGGGCTCAAGCCAAAGGAATTTCTGAAAAAGCACAGGGAGCAAGTGAGGTGAGAGAGTGAAACAACAAGCTCAGTTTATCTGGGAAAATATATCTGTATTATAATGAAGCTAGGGAAAATGCTAGGGAAAAGAACAAGTGGCATTTTTAGTAGACACAAGTGCAACTTATGCAGTTCTAAACCAAGCCCTAATACCTGTAGGAAATGATTATATCATGGTCAAAAGAGCCACTGGTGAGCTGATAAGCAACAAATTTGAAAAGGGGAGATTAGTAAATTAACAACAATATATACAAATAATAAGTCTGCTTTTAGCTGATGTAATGCCCTCCCTAACCCCTCCTTTTATGAGAACAAATCAAGTTTATTCTAGAGTAGGGATATTGAGATACAAGGAAAGGCAAAGAATGCTCCACAATAGAGGTGAAGATCAAGGAGAAACACCAATCAGTCAGAATTAAACAATATCTCTTAAAGGACAATAGGGAAGGAATCAGGCCAATTATAGAAAAATTCTTGCAGTAGGATTATTAAAAGAATATGATTCTAATTTTAACACTCCCATTTTACCCGTTTGAAAACCTGATGAATCATATAGGATAGTCCAGGGTCTAAGAGAAGCAAACAACATAGTGGAGGACCTCTACCCTGTGGTAGCAAATCCATACACTTTAATAGCTGCATTAACTCTAGAATTAACTTAGTTCACCGCTTTAGACTTGAAGGATACTTTCTTTTGCCTCCCTCTCCATGAAGCCAGCCAAGAAATATTTGCATTTGAATAGGAAAATCCGAAAAGTGGGCACAAGACTCAACTCATCTGGATTGTATTTAATCAACTTGCAAAAACATTAAGTCCTAGAAAGCTCCACTCAGAGAAAGAAAATTGCTGCAATATGTAGATGACATCTTAATTGCCACTCAAAGAGAAAATATTTGCCGGAACTAGACCGAACATCTCCAATAGAACAGCAAAGCCACATAAGCCTTTGAACTGCAAAAGAAGGCCCTGATGTCAGCTCTGGCTTTAGGACTCCCTGATGTAAGCCATTTTTTTGTTTTCCCATGCGAAGCAAGAAATTGCTCTAGAGATGCTAGCACAAGAATTGAGCCCATATCATCAGGCAGTTGTCTATCTTTCCTAACAGTTGAATGCAACTGGAGAAGGATGGCCAGGATGCCTGAGAACAGTTGCAGCTGTCACCCTGAACATCCAGGAGGCACAAAAGTTCACCTTAACACTGAAAATTACTGTCTTAGTGTCTCATACAGTATCTACAGTATTGAAAGAAAAGGGTGGGCCTTGACTCTCACCACAAAGTTTCCTGAAGTATCAGGCCATAATGGGAGTACAAGATGATGTGGAGATTGTCGTCACTAACACGGTCAACCCAGCTTTTTTCTTCAGTGGGAACACGGGAGAACTGATACATCAGGACTACCTGGAGACCATCAAGAGCCGTCTCGACCTAAAGGACAGCCCCATGGAGAGTGCAGAGAACTAGTTTACAGATAGGAGCGGCTATGTTTTGAGTGGTAAGAGACATACAGGGTATGCTATCACCACCAGTTACAAAGTCTTAGAGGCAAGTCTGCTACCCACAAATACTTCTGCACAAAAACCGGAAGAGATTGCACTCATCTGAGCCCTGGAGTTAGCCAAAGGCAAGACTGTGAATGTATACATGGACTGAAAATATGTCTTTAGAGTGGTGCTCACTCATGGAGCAATTTGGAGGGAGAAAGGTTGCAGTTGGGTGGGTGTAAATCTCTTCTCACAGGCTGCCAGCACCAGAACAAGAGGACATGGTCTTAAGCTGCACCACGGGAAGTTTAGACTGGATGTTAGGAAGAGCTTTTTCACAGAGAGAGTGATCCTTCAGTGGAATGGTCTGCCCAGGGAGGTGGTGGAGTCACCATCCCTGGATGTGTTTGAGAAAAGACTGGATGAGGAATCCAGTGACATGGTCTAGATAATAGGATCATGGAATAGGGAATTAGGTTATGTTCTTGGCTCTGGTGTTGTGGGCATTAGCTTGAGAGTTGGACTTGATGATCCTTTTGGGTCCCTTCCAACTCAGACTGCTCTGTGATTCTGTGATTCTGTGAAAGGGTTACTAACTTCACAGGGCAAGAACATCAAACATGCAGAAGAGATCCTTAAATCACTGGAAGCAGTCCAGCTCCCTGAGTAAGCAGCAATCATACATATCAAAGCACATAAGAAAACAACTACGGAATTAGAAAAGGAAATGGACAGAGAGGCAAAAGAAGCAGCCACGAAGCCAAGAAAGAGGTCAAACCAGAAAGGACTTTGATTCACAGTTTCGCAGGTAATTCTGAGTCGGAAGGGACCCACAGGGATCATCTAGTCCAACTCCCAAGCAACTCCCACATAGGGATCGCAACCCCAGCCCCAGAATCATGGGCACCACACTGTCCATCCTAGCCTCCCACTGTCTAGACCACGTCACTATTCTTAATTGACAAATCTCACTTGAAGGTAAGCCAAATTACAATAAATAATAAATAAATAAATGATAATAAAGAAGACCATAACCTTATCACAGATATAGGGAGTTCATATAATAAAGAAGGGTAGGCTTAAACTCCATAAGGGAAAGTAATCATTATTCCTCATCACCTTACATGACCTGTCGTAAAGGAAGAACACAGGAAGAGGCATTGGGAAGAAGAAGCCCTATACTAGCACCTGATCCAGAACATTGTAAGTAGAAATTTATACACTACAGTAACACAAGTAACACAACAATGTGATCTATGCCTCCAGACTAATCCCAAAAATATCCCCAAACAGAAATGGGTCAAATCAAGAAGAGAAATAGACTGTGACAACAGAGGCAAAGCAAGCCAAGAGAAAAGAAGGGTTAAGCCCCTTTGAAATTTTATGCAGACAACCTCATAGTGTACAGAAAGGGCTATCAGCACAAGTTAGGGAGAAAATCATGACTTCACATAGTAACAGTTGGTAAATAACTAAACAATATTGGGAAATGTGATGAGAACTTGATGTAGAGGACTAGATAGAACCATTCATAATATGCAACCCAGAAACTAGGTGTTTGTAAAGTCTCTTGCAGAAAAGACTCTAGAACCACAGTGGGAAGGAGCATTCCAAGTGCTTCTCACTTCATGTACAGCAGTAAAAATCAAGTAACAAACATCATAGATGTATCACACCAAAATCAAAAAGGCTCAACAGTCACCTTGGAAGGTTGCAGAAGTACAACCTGGAAAATTAGTCTTTTCATAATCTTTTTAGATAGGCTGTGGGGTGACTTGTATAGGTCTATAAGACTGAGTATTACTGGAAAGAAAACTCTTTAGTTTGGAAAAGTACAGTGTAATATAACAAGGTAGAGACCTATAAAACCATCAAAACTTGCCAACAAATGCCTAAACAACTCCACCATTTTGAAAATAAAAGCCATCAAAGCAATACACAAAGGAATATATGCAGTGCNGCGGAGAGCGCTGGCATGGCACGCCATGGCAAGCGGACGGGACGGGATCAGGGGGCAGCGCCGGCATGGGATGCCATGGCAAGCGACTGGGACGGGGACCGGGTTGGGGTTGGGTGTGCCTTGAGCCCTGCAAGCGGGGTGCAGGGGAGCGGGGACAGGGCTGGGGCTGGCTGTGCGGGCGGGGTCAGGGTGGAGTCGGCGCCGCGAGTGGCGAAGCTGATGGCTGATCAGATTGACGTCGTGGTAGGATCTGCACATGCACCGAGGTTGTAGAGCTCACGGAAAAATTTCCCACAAATACTGAAGTTCACAAATAGCGGG
>WEKX01000110.1:45698-62430 GCA_013390025.1 Pitta sordida | reverse complement strand
GGTCTCTGTATGGGAGTTAGATGGTGAGTTGGACTAGATGATCCTTGTGGGTCCCTTCCAACTCATAGTATTCTGTGATTCTGTGAGACCAGAACTGGACACAGTACTCAAGATGTGGTCTGACCAGTGCCGAGTACAGGGGAAGAATAACTTCCCTAGTCTAACTGACCACACAGTTCCTGATACGGGCCAGGATGCCATTGGCCCTTTTAGCCACCTGGGCACACTGCTGGCTCATATTAAGTTTTCTGTCAATCATTACTCCTAAATCCCTCTCCATTTCACCACTTTCCAGCCACTCATCCCCCAGCCGATAGCGATGCGTGGGATTGTTGTGTCCAACGTGAAGAACCCAGCACTTGGAATTGTTAAATGTCATATTATTAGAATCTGCCCATTTTTCTAGCCTATCAAGGTCCCTCTGAAGGGCCCTTCTGCCCTCTGGTAGTTCAGCATTTCCCCCCAACTTGGTATCATCTGCAAACTTGCTAATGGTGGACTCAATTCCCTTGTCCATACCATCAATAAAGATATTAAACAGTGCCGGGCCAAGTACTAATCCCTGCGAGACTCCACTAGTAACCAGCCACCAGCTGGATGTGGCACCATTTACCAACACTCTCTGACTCGTCCCTGGGTGCGCATTTGCTTGAGAGTTAGTCTAGATGATCCTTGTGGGTCCCGTCCAACTTGGAATAACCTGTGAACAGGTTTTCTTTCATTGAAAAGAGTTTGACATGGTTCTCTGGGGAGTGTGCAGTTACACACTCTTCTTTCACAAGTGAAAGATGGCACCTCTAAAATGCCTTCAAACAATAACAGCTAAATGCTCCCAGTCCTGGAAACACTAAAGTAGAGCAATGTTGTGCTTTGACTTAAAGCAGAAACATGTTGCCACAGAGAATGTTATGTCAGTATTCCTCTCAAGGATCAGCACTCAAGATAATATAGTACTTCCCAATCTATTTTCAACCTAGCTGTAGTAACGGTGATAACTGGCTTTTCCCTGGTTGTCATAATCATTATGACATCCATTTTCTCTTATATGAGGATCAGACTGCCTGCTTGGGCACTGTTGGTGAGTACCCTACCTTCCATGCGTATAGAAAAAGGTGAGCTACAGACCTCTTCCAGACAGGGAAGCTCTAGAGAGCCTTGACCACTTCAATATGACAAATTCATATAAGATTTTTGACCCTCAAACCTAATGATCCTTTCTAAGTCATAAAATGTACAGTCACTCCACCGGTATTAGGAATATACTATCCAGTATATGAAAAATTTTATTCTTTAGATGGTATTAATTTTTTAAGATCTGAATAGAAAACAGTTTTATGGGGAGCAGTCATGCAATTGTTCTGTTCAACAGCTGTATCGTCTTCTCACTTGATCTAATGTTCGTAACTCACTAAATTTTGAAGTCATTGATGATCTAGTTTTCTATCCTAGTTTAGTCTTACTTCAATGTTGTTATGACAATAATACAAATATGTACCATAATCACTCAAATATCGCAGGGGGTTGGTTCCACAAAGATGCTGCAATAAGCAAAATCCACGAAGTAGCGGTAAACAGGGTAAATACGGTAAAGGGGAGGGGGGAGGAACCTGCAATGTATTGAAGCAACGAATGGTGAATCCCAAAGTGCAAAATCCATACTGTAGGTCCTAAAACATTAACAGTAACAGGTAATAAAAAAAATAGCACTAAAAGCATCGAGCCTCTTTTAAAAATGCCATTACCCTAAAGATACCATGTGCCTTTGGTTGTGTATTTTCAGTTGTTCATACAGGAAAACTTGAATTGTAGTGCTGTGATGCAAAGAATGCAAATTGAATCTCATGTTTGTTTAGGTAAATAAGGTTTTATGAAGAATCTTTATGACATCATGGATTGTCTTAAGTACTTAGGTACTAAGGAACTCATTCCTCTGTGCGAGAATCTATCATAATATATTTCTGTGTTTCTTCTTAGCAACATTTTTGAGATCTAGCATTAAAAACTAAAATATTATAAAATATGGTTCCTATTTAATGTGGCAACGTCACAGGTCTACTCTGTAAGTAAAGGAAAGAAAAAAGCCTAGTGCATATACATATTTGTTTATATCCCTGGGGAGTCTGTTGCGTAAATGTGATACGAATGGGAAAAACGGCTCTCCAGGGAGAAATGTGTAGAGAAGAACAAAGAGAAACCTTTTTGCCAGGCTGAGGGTTTTGCTGCTGGCTGCTTGGCTGCACAGTGGCATTGTTCAGAGGAAGTGCACCTGGTCTAACATTTCTTCAGCTGGAAGCAGACAGGTTTGTTGAATGCTCTAATTGCTGGTAGGCATGAAAGGATTGCCTAGAAGATTGCTTCCTAGGCTGTCCTTTGATGTTTCGTATGATTTGGAAGCTGAGATTTTTTTCCTTTATCCATCTTACTAATAGGTGAGAATAGAATATCTCCTCTCAGCTTTCATTCCAGAAGGTAACATGGCACATTCAGTCCGATTAGCTGTATCATGGGCCAAAAGACTCCTTTTATCTTTTGAAAAGATGTGTAAAACACAAGCATAGTCATCACCATCCACATTCATAAAGCACTAGTAGCATTATGTTCAGTTCATTGCAGGGGTCTCTGGGAAGGAGAACTACTCTGCTGTGAATCCTTGGTTTGGGCTGTAAATCTGTGGCTAGGAATTTTGGATGCAATCATTTTAATACATGTTAAGAATCTTGGACTGCAGGTAGAAAAGGTTTTGTGTTTAAATCCAGTTATGTTAATTGATTAATATAATCATTCTAATATAAAATGCATTCTTTGCCTTATTTTTCAGCAAAATTTGAATAGCAGAGAACTGCATTAAGGCATGATATTTTGAAAGCCCTCCTTTTACATATAAATGCAAGACATGACTAGTGCACTATGAAGTATTGTAATAAATTTAGACTATAACTAAAGCTACAAACAGTATGGTGTGGTACACGTTTGGGTTTTTTTCCAGAAATTTGCAGATCAGTAGAATAACAAAAAAACCTCTGCAATAGGTTAAATTATAAGTTTTTGCTTAATTCTCTTACTAAATGCCTAGCTGAAAGAAATTATGGTGCATTACTTTCAGCCACGTAAACTGTTACTTACATCTCGCATTTGAGAAGGTGAACTATTGCCAGCATACTTGGAAGTGCCAGAATACTCAAATACTATATGTAGCTTGTCCTATAGAACAACCTTTCTCAACTGATTTTTTTTTTTACATCTCTATGATACAGAATTCATATTTAGATCCACCACTTGCAAAGTTCAGGTTTGTATGGAGTGATTCCTTTGAATCAGGGTCTATTTTACTTCCTAATGAAGAGCTGAGAATTCTGTGTAAGGAACGGATGTCTGTTAAATATAACTATGAAATATAGTGACCGAATTTTTTTTAAGACAAGTATTGATTTAGACTTTACTGGAAATTAAGTTAATTTATTGAATTAAATGAAGTTCTTGAATCTGTTGTAAAATTTGAGAGAAAACTTTCAAGGTATCTTCTGAAACTTAGGGATCCATATGTGATTTTTATATGACGATTTACTGAATTACGAATACAACTTTTTTTTTTAGAATTACATCCCTTTTTTCAGACTATCTGTTCCATTTTTGAATGCTGAGACAAGTCAGTCTTGATCTTTATATCTGCCTTTTTTAGCAAACTGATTACAGTGTCAGTGGTCAAGGCAGTTAAACTTCTATTGTCATGGTGACTGTAAATTACACCAGTTTCCCAGTTTTCTCTTCTGAGGACAAAGAGTGAGTATTTTGTCTTGTGGTGTAAGCAAGAAATATATTTATGTGTCTACAATTGTAGCCTCCAATTTTCATTTTGTTGTGACCCAATGAAGTACTTTAAATACCCTTTCTGGAACTTTGCTTACTTGGCCAAGACATCAGTCTGTTGTTTTTATCTGTGTAACCAAGTGTTTATCAGGTTTCTGTATTAATCATGCAGGCCATTAGGAAGCATTTTGCACCAGTATTTTATTTTAGATATCTTTATCATAAAGTTTTGATGTGCTAAATTTTCCAAAATTATTTTTAGTCCAGGAATTTCCCCCCACCCCCCAGATTTCCAAATTTAGCATGTATATCTTTTTACATATGTAGTTCTGTTTGAGCATGGGTCTACCTAAACAAAATCCTTTAGTTCTGATGTTTCAATTTACTAAGTAAACTTGAATGTCACAGGTGTTTGGAGGTTAATGCACATACTCTTAGGATGCAAATCCTTTAAGAGAATAAAATCTAGGGTATTATATTATTCATGCCTCAATGCATGGGAAAAATTTGTGTGTTTGGTTCACCTCCATCCTCCAAAGAGCAGAAATGAGGCAGAGATTCAGGCTGGTACAGTCAAGGGAATAAGCAAGTCATTGAGTTCAAAGCTGAAAGGGAAAGGATTGCAAATCACAGTCACAGATCCTGATGATTTGTGCACTACTAGTCATTCCCTTGGTGCTGTAAATGCAGAGAGGACTACTGCCAAAAAAAATCTTAATGATGACCCATACAGTGCAATGTCTGCATTTCAAAGTGAACTTCTCAATGTTCATCTCCAAATCAGTCTTAAGGGTTATATGTAAGACATCTGGAAAGAGTGGGGTGACTCATTTATTTTGATGTGGCTGTGGGTTTTGTGGCCTTATACAGGGAGAAACAATGTACTTGGTCATATCCCTGCAGGCAATTTTTCAGACATCTCTTTGATAGGGACCAAGTCTTAACGGACTCTTTTCTGAAGTTTGTTCTAATTTAGCCTCTTAGAAATAGTCATACAATAACCACAAGTTTTCTATCAGGCAGACATACAATTATGTGTGGGCTTTTTTTCTTTGCTGGGTATTGATGACTTCACTTAAATACGTCTCTGCATGCTATTTCATTTTTGTATGTAGTGTTCAGAACTGCAGCAGAAATTGCACTCTGAAAATGGAAGAGGAAATTAAATGTGTGAGATTAGACTGATTTAATTTTGAGAGCTTGATTTATTTAGACAAAACTCCAGGAAATTCAAAGCTTTGCCTGAGTTGATGTCCATCAATCAAACTCTGGTGAAAAGATCATAAGACTAAAAAAATATGTGAAATAGTCTTAGTGATCCACAACCATAACTGTATTCTAAATGAAAGGTTTTGTATTTAATTTCCTGAGGAAAGTATTAAGGATGAGGAATAGGAGGGGAAAATATTTAAGGGAAAGTTTAGTTAATTGATGGGGCATCTTTCAAAGCCATAGTAGTTCAATATGCCACATATTTGACTGGTCTCAAAAGCTGAGTGGTGTAAGCACATAACGTATTCTTCAGTGTCCCATTTTAATAGTGTGCTGATGTTTGTAAAGGTATATACAATGACTTTTTAAAGGAGAACTTATGAAACAAGTGTTTTTATTTCATTGAAATCAGTGAAATACTCTAGTACAGTCATGGGGACTAGAGGCTACTACACTAATATATGATACTACAGTGTTACTACATATGTGCACCCAAGTGACTGTATGGTTTAAAAGGTGATTTACAGGCATACTAGGTTTTTCTTAAGAAACAAAGTATCTTTCATTCTGTGTGAAACTAAAAGGAAAAGATTAAGCTCAAATATAATAAACTCAATCACTTTGTATTTAAAAGTAAGAAAGATTCTGGATTGAAATGGTGTTGCCTTGAAACAGTTTGTATTCTTTTCTGCTATGAAATTGATTTGTAGTTAGGCAAGCTACAGGAGCTGATGTTATTGAAATCTAAATGAATCCACTTCAGAACAAGAAGATATTTCCAGGAAGGTTTTTGCTGTGTTCAGTCAAACAAATCTTGCGAACATTTTAAGTGTAGTATTCAGAATTTCACTTAAAATGCTCTTCTGAATACAGTGATCCTCCGCATAGTCATGATCCATAATTTACGGGATCCAAATAGTCGCTGTTGATTTTCCAGTGAGCTGTGGGACCTGGCGCGTGGGCAGAACACACAGAACCTACCACAAACCCAGTCTGCTCATGAATATGTACATTGGTCCCAGCCGGGAGCCAGCACAGCCGGGATGCGTTTAATGTAAATGTGTGGTTTTGCATGGCTGGAATTGTCCTCCGCCGGGCTACAAGAAGGGGTGATGGGGCTGCCACTGTGTGTGTCTGTACGTGAGAGCGGGAGGCACCTTCCCCTGTCCCCTGGGGGCTGGCAGGCTGGTGCCTGGCCACGCCGAGCCAGGGCGAGGGGAGCAGGCACCTGCGCGCCATGCTGGGACAGGCAGGAAGGAGCTGGAGAAGCTCCTGGAGCGGTTTTGGGTGGAGGCAAACATGTCTGCATGGTTGCATGGTTGTTCTCTGCCAGGCTGCAAGAGAATTGTGTGTCTCTGTGCGGGAGCAGGAGGCACTTTCCCCTCACACCCCTGTGGTGCCCTTTGTGGCTGGGGTGCCGAAGGGAAGCATAGCCCCGCAGGGCGTGCGGGCACGGCGGGGTGCGCAGTCAAGCTGTTGTTGTTCCCCCAGCTCGGAGGACGGGCCGCAGCTTGGGTCACATCCAGGTGCGGGGGGGAAGCCTGGGCTGAGCCGAGCCCCCGCCATCCCTCCCTGCCTGCTAGACATGTGGCCATTTTCTGTTTGCCCACACAAAGTTCTTTCAGGTGCACAGTAAATAAACTTACACAATCGAATAAACCTTGCAAGAACAGGAAACCTTCTAACAGAAACTCTTGAGCCCGTCCCTGGCTACTGCTGTCCCACCTCCCAGTGGGAGACAGACTCCCATTGACTGCCTGGTGGGCACTGCTCTGCCGTGTCATTGGCTCTGGCTCCTGCTGCTCCGGGATGGAATGGAACAACAGACCAACTGTAACACAGTGTCCTGCCTCACTCTGTCTCCCCTTGGCCGCCTGGGCACTGCTGTGTGGTGACAACACATAACTCTGTAAAACAGTGTTCCAGCTCTCCTGCTTTACTTTGCACTGCCATAGCCCTGATCTGAAACAGTTTTTGGGAATGCACCTCCGACCCTCTGCCGAGGCTGGTGCAGGCAAACCTCCCACGGCTCCTGATGCACATGGGCATTCCCTAAACCGGTCACGGGGGAGGCTCAGGAAGTGCAGTCACCACACCCCTCCTCCTCTGTGCCCAGAGTAAGGCAGGTCCTGTGGCTGGGGCCTGGCGGAGCCCAGGGGCCACGCCCACTGCAGCCAGCGCTTGCCCACCTGCCCTGGCGCTCTCCCTGTTGCTAAACGTAGCAGCTGCCCACCCCCTCACAGCCACGTCGGGCAGCACTCAGGCAACTGAGACAAGCCCCGCTCTCAGTACCATCCTCCAGACCTTATTAGGGGAGGGGGTGTGGCTACGTGTGTCGCATACTTAGTGCGTTTGCTATCCTTGCAGATTCCAAGATTCATGTGAAGAGGACCGGACCCAACAGCCCGCCAGTAATGGGGGATCACTGTATATTGTATGTTAAGCATAGCACTGTTCGATTCTATGATTAAAGAATATGAGGATGGTCCTAATTAGAAGATCAGTTAAGAAACTTTAGGCTCCTCCTTGAAATGTCACTTTGTAACAGCCTGGGGAAATTGCTGAATTCTTGTGACCAGGGTGTTGTGAAGGAGCCTTGTCTGCCTGCATGCTACAGAAAAGTTTAGGATTCAAAGTATGTTTTAATTAATGAATGCCACATATTTTTCCATGAAGTTAACAAATTTGATAGTATCACTTTAACTCTCTTTATGAGCTGGTCCAAACAGAATAAGAGAGAAGGTCATTAAAATAATGGAGAAAAAGAGGAAGTGGAATAAATATTCATAATATATGTAAAATCTGGTTTTATCCTAATTATTATTTTTATCTAGGTCACCTTCTACATTGTTCATTTCCTGATAACCTATTTCTCTTTTTTTCTTTTTTTTTTCTACTCTTACTTTCCGTGTAGGACTGGCTCATCACATCCGTAATCTCCTAACAGCTGTGGCTCTGTACTTAGAGGCAGATGATAAAAGCAGCACCAAGACAGCGAATGTACTGCTTCTGTCCATGCTTGACATTTTGCAATGCATGCTGAGCTATACAGCAAACATTGTGCGCCAGACTTTGAAGGTATGGGATGTATTTACTGGGGTCATTACCATCTTAAATACTTTTTTACATAACTCCCTGTTACCCTAATAACGACATTCCCACTATTCTGATTTTATTGAATTCTTAGAATGGTGTAAACTTAATGTGTCTTCCAAGTTTCTGTTTGAACCACTGCAAGTAATGGAATTGGTAGGACTTCCTCATCCAACAAAGACGTCCTCTTCCTTGAAAATGAAATACAAGAAGATGCAATTCAAAGAACTTTCATATAACTCTCTTAGTAGCATATCAAGAAGAAGCATTCATCTTGTTTTAGACATGATGTTAAGCTAAAAAATTTTGCTTTGTTTTTAAACAATCTGTCAAATTTTTAATTTAGTCAAGTTTGGTTGCGTTTGGAGGCCTTTTTAGGTTTGTCTTTTTTAAAAGAAGTCTGTAAGTAAGAGGTTGGTGTTGAAAATTGAGCTTTTTTCTTTATTCTACAATGATTTACAGAATCAGCCATGTTGTCAAGCAGATATTTCACAGAGAGGTTTTTGGTTGGTTGGTTGGTTGGTTTTTAATTTTTGGAAGAAAATTTAGATATGATGGTACAATACCTGGTCTTTTTGGAGTTCTCTGTTAGCAGGTTCTGTAACGGTTTTCTCATGTAAGAATCACTTTGCAAATCAAATTTTTTAGGCTAATTGCTGACTGCCATATTTTGAGCATCACTCCATGTAATCACAGAGGGCTAAAAGGTTTTTCCTAATGTCCAGCCTAAACCTCCCCTGGCACAGCTTGAGTCTGTGTCCTCTCTTTCTGTCACTGGTTGCCTGGGAGAAGAGACCCATCCCTACCTGGCTACAACCTCCTTTCAGGCAGTTGTAGAGAGTGGTAAGGTCTCGCCTGAGCCTCCTCTTCTCCAGTCTGAACAACCCCAGCTCCCTCAGCTGCTCTTCATTGGACTTCAGCTCCAGTCCCTTCACCATCCTCATTGCCCTTCTTTGGACAGGTTCTCAACATCTTTCTGAAACTGAGGGGCCTAGAACTGGACAGAGAACTCGAGGTGTGGCCTCACCAGTTTTGAGTACAGGGGAAGAATCACTTCCCTGGTCCTGCTGGCCCCACTCTTCCTGATACAGGCCAGGATGCCATTGGCCTTCTTCGCCACCTGGACACACTGCTGGCTCATGCTCATACTGCTGTCCACCAGCACCCCCAGGTTCCTTCCTGCCTGGCGACTCTCCAGCCCCTCTGTCCCTGGCTTGTAGTGCTGCAAGGGGTTGTTGTGCCCAAAGTGCAGAACTCAGCACTTAGACCTGTTAAACCTCACTCTCTTGGATTCTGCCCATCTAACCAGCCTGTCCAGGTCCCTCTGCAGAGACCTCCTACCCTCTAACAGATCAATACTTGTTCCCAGCTTGGTGTCATCTGTAAACTTGCTAATGGTGGACTCAATTTCCTTTGTCCAGATCATCCATAAATATACAAATTAAACAAGATTGATCCCAACACTGATCCCTTGGGGACACCGCTAGTGACTGGGCACCAACTGGATGTGACACCATTTACCAATACTCTCTCAGCTCGGCCATCCAGCCGGTTCTTAACCCAGCACAGAGTGTACCTGTCCAAACTGTGGGCTGCCAGCTTTTCCAGGAGTTTGCTATGGGAGACAGTGTCAAATGCTTTGCTGAAGTCCAGGTAGACTACATCCACAGCCTTCCCCTCATCCATTAGGCAAGTTACCTGGTCATAAAAGGAGATCGGGTTGGTCAGGCAGAACCTGCCCCTCCTAAATCCTCCTAAATGCTGGCTGAGTCTGATTCTTGCCCATCTTGTAGGTGCTGTGTGATTGCACTCAAGATGATCTGTTCCATAATCTTGCCTGGCACCAAAGTCAGGCTGATAGGCCTGTAATTTCCTAGATCCTCCTTCCAGCCCTTCTTGTGGATGGGTGTCACATTAGCCAGCTTCCAGTCATCTGGAACCTCTTCAGTGAGCCAGGAGTGTTGATAAATGATGGAGAGCAGCTTAGCGAGCTGATCTGCCAGCTCTCCCATCACCTCTAGGCCTGAGAGTTCTACAGGTGTATCAATACACATGCTCTGTTGAATGATAGCTGTTACCTACTGACTACATAGTATTCCACTATCCATGTGTCACTAAGTGCATCACAAATAGTATCCTTGGACTGTTTTTATAAAGGTCTTCTGAATACTTTCTAAAACAGAACTTGAAAAAGGGAATCAACTTTTCTTGTATTGTTCATTTTCTTGTATAAGTTCATTTTTGAAACTTAAGTTGACTTTTGCAAATGGTTGTACCTTCACTTGGATCCCTTTTATTTAGGCATTTTATGTGTACAGTGCTGATCTTATCCAGCTGCATAGTCAAAAAATAACACTACTTTTCCATTGCACTTTAGTACTTTAGACTGGATGGTGCTGATAACTGTATGCAAATTTATTCCAGGGTTTGCTCTCTGTGGTCCAAGTACATGTGTTTTAATGAAAGTGGCACTAAGTTTCAAATTAATTTCGTACCTGTTTTGGAGTTTTGTCATATGTCCCACAAGTGATCCACAATAACTGATAGGAATTTACAATCACAATTTGAGATTCTATTGAATTACTCTGGAATGAGTTGCCCAGGGAGGTTGTAGATACCATAACCATGGCAGTGTTCAAGGCCAGGCTGGATTGAGTAACCTGGTCTAGTGGGAGGTGTCCCTGCCACTGTACCCTGGCAGTGCAGTTGGGACTAGATGATCTTTAAGGTCCATTCCAACCCCTTAACATTCTTTGGATCTATGACTTAATGTAGCTTTAAGCATGGTGTAGTGTGTATACATATGCATATGTAATGTGTAGTAGTTCCTGTAGTGAGATTGTTCATTTTCTTTCCAAAGACGCTATATATAAAAGTTAAAGAAAATAGCCAGACATCCCTGATGGAGGGTGCCTGTCTTCTCATCCAAGCACTAACCAAAAAAGTTGTTGTAAATTTTGCTGAAGTGAAGGTGGCTTGCTTCTCTTTCTTCATTGATGCAAGCACTCCATTTATCTGTCTTCTCTGCACTACGTCTTTTGCCCTTCTTGGACTTCAGCATTCCAGATCATTGTGGATCATATCCATCTCAGTGATGGACATACTGATGTGACGGTCGCTGTATGGGAATTAGATGGTGAGTTGGACTAGTGGGTCCCTTCCAACTCATAATTTTCTGTGATTCTGTGATTCTGTGACATTACCTGGAGAAACAGCTCTACAGTTCTCTTTTATTTTGAAATCCTTTCCATCAGTATCAGCTGGAGCTTGAGTGGTAGTGTCTCCTGCCTCAGGGGACTTGCTCATCTGTTCACTTAACCAAATGAAAGTCTTCAGTTATTACACTTGGACAGTCATTTTTAGGATTGAGTTATAAATGAAACACAATAAAAATGGTTTTAAAATGTCTTCTTCTTTTCCCTCTAGCAGGTTGCCTGTATAGGGTCATGGTTCAAAGCTGGTGCAAGATAATGAAGTTAAATGAAAAATCTTGCAATCTGACATTTCTGGTGTCCTGAGGCAGGGATGGGTTATAAATAGCGCTGCCTAGGATTATAGTGTGTTTTGATGAGGGGGGATGACAGTGGTCAGAATTACAAGTAGTAACATCTTATCACAGACTTTGGTCGCTGAAGACTTTACTATTCCTATTTAAAAAATAATTTAAATTATTATATTTTGAATATTTCAGGGTACAGAGTGAGGCAGACAAGCAAAATTGCACAGTATTCCTGAGATCCTAAATTTTGAGTTACCTTGATTTTTTTGTTTTGCATGTAAAATTGTTTCTGATAAAGGGGGAAAAAGCCAGTCGAAATTTAATGTTAAAATAGACATGTCCTGTTGTCAGAAATTACAAATAGGTAAAACATTTATGACTGTGGAGGTATCTTCTAGATGTACAGTCATGGGGGGAAAACTTTCACCAGATTTGCAAGATCGAGAGGGTAATTTGATTGCCTTGAGGGGAGCTCTGCACCAGGAGAGGAGAGAGACTCCTCAGTGAGTCTTCCCAATATGTTACGTATTTGTCACCAGCAACTGTTAGCATCTCATTAGGAATAACTCTAATAGTGTATGGAATAACACCTTTTATTAACACAAATTGTGACAAGTGAACAAAGATTCATGGTAGTTGGTGATAGGATCTCTCTGCAAAAGAACATTTAAAACCGTGGAATAAAACACATTTGAAACCATGTAAAACAATATAAGGCAAAGCATAAGTTCTAAAGGAAACCAGTCCACTAAAAATATTATGAAGCTAAAGCAAGTTCTAATCTCTAAAGCAAGCAATTAGTGCACATAGGTCACTGCTTACCCATACAGGCATCCTTATATGAGGTGGATAAGAGAGGTTCAGTCCATTGACTGCCCCAGCAGTGTGCTGGAAAAACTCTCCCAATTTCTCTATATATTTCTCTCTCGCTATTGCCAACCTCTTTTATATTATTTTTTTTAGATTTAGGCAAAGTTTGAATGACTTTAGTGATTTTTGCTAAATCTAGGATGGTATGATGGGCATCTATTCTTGCTTGATATGGCACAGGTCCAAAGTGTCACCATGTTCCCATCCTGCATCTTGTTTCCTGTAGAGAGACCATGGCATCTTCACACCAGTCCATCCTTCAGTATGGTCTGTTATGACAGGTGCTTATCAGATCTTAAGGAATTTCATGGGACAACGTGACCTTTATGTTATCCAGGAAATGGCAGCTGGAGTCTCTTCTTTATCACCAGAAAGTGGCAGCTAGCCTTTCCGCTGCAAATCTAATTCTATTTTAACTTTTGACTTATCTATTATCTCACGTAAGTCAGTATAGTCAGTATATTCAGCCTGTGCAGAATGGACATGGCAGCATGAATCCCTTTTGCTTTGTGCTTATTGTCACAGACACAGGGAGTGTAACTGCTCACTGGGAGCTGAGGAATACTTAACTAGAAAAGAGTGCATAAGTCTCCTTCAAACTTCCATTCACACTTCGACCACCTAATGGACCTAATTTGTTCCTCATAACAGAACAGTCACTAAGGTTGCTTTTGATTTTTTTCTCTCTTATTAAGGCACAGAAGTCTGGCTCAGGAGGGGACACACAGACTGCTGAAGACCTTCTGCTTATGAATAAACCCCTGACGGACCTAATTAGCCTGCTTATTCAACTGGTGAGAATTTGCTTGTTTGTAAACCTTTTGGAATGTTGCTGAAGTTGAAATTATTCAACTGAATTCGACAGCTCTGAGCTCTGTTTGCTGGTTTTTCATTGCTTATAAGCTCCTACCTAGTACTCTAAAACTTTGTAGAAAGTTATAGGTCACAGTGCCTACAAGGCTACCAGTGGTGTCAGAGTAAGTCTGTCTGTCTCAAGCATAGAATTGGGATGAGGAGCAGATTCTTAACTTGGATACAAATTTTAGCCCTCCAGAATGGACTAGTGTATAGGGAAAGAATGGTGTTCAAAATTTGAAAGAAATAGTACTGCTACCATTAGAAAAGTTAGAAAATGCAGAATTAGTTTGCAGTGAGTGATGCCTTTAAATATTATTCTCTTGGGTTTGCGTCTTCTGAGTTTTCTCAAGGGTTTTGTTTTATTTTAACATGATCCTGAGGGATTTATGAGTGGTGATCCCTGGTGATCTGTAAAAACCTTTGAAGTCTATCTGTTTAAAGGCAGTCCTTTCCAGGATTTACTAGATATCACAGCACTGCATTGAAATCTCCCCAGAGGGCTGCATTGTGGCCCTGGTACATCCCATCGGCTCAACTTTTGTCATACTGTGCCAGAGATCTGTACTGACTCTGTGTGTTATGGTTTGTAGTACAGGAATGCTTCTTGAGCTGGACAGGGCTTTTAGAGATTGCATCAGCCTTTTATTCTACATAAAGTCATTAAAGTGGTATGTGAGAATTTCCCTGCGGCATATCACAGTATCCTTTCCAAGTTATTTCACTTAGAGGTATTTCAGATTCACTGTGTTCTCTTCCAGACCCATCTGTTTTTTTATTTTAATAGAGGTTTTCAGGTGTTTTGTGTTACCTATAGTGTGATCCTTTTACTATCTTCAGCGCTGTCTGTCATCTTCTATTTTAGGGAAGTGTGTGATTCCTCTTTTTATTAATTTTTGGCATTATATTTGCTGCTAAGTCCTCCTTTGATGGATTTGTTTAAACCAGCTATTGACCAAGGCTTTTTTGAAATATTCACTGAATGACCAAAACTGAAGTGACTGAATTTCAACTATATAGTATTTCATCTTTAGAAATTAATTAATTTTTGAAATTTTTTTGTCACTTTATATATGATAAATAGTAGTACATGAAAAGATGCAAATGTTCTTTTAAAGTCATACTAGTCATAAATTTAAATCCTAGTAACTCTGTAAAGAACAGAAAATTAGAGGCCAAGCTTTACTCAGCCTATATCACCTGGAAGTCTTTTATAGTTTTTAATTAAAGGATAAGATAATTGTATAGTAAGCATGTACTGATTAGATTGTGACTTGCCCTTGTATTTTAGAAGCATGCCTGTAAATTACCACTGAGTGTTGCTTTGTTCTGTACTTCTACAGATTTTGGTATGTTTAAAATGCTTATTTTAAATGTACTGATTTTAACATACTGGTAAAGAATAGAGACCACTGGTGCCACTTTTCGTTGGTTGGCTGGTTTTGAATTTTGTTAAAGATATTGTAAGTGAGAGATTTTATCTTTTAATGTGTATGTATTGTTCTTTTCATACCTGGTCTTATTTGGATCTATGAGAGCTATTTCAGCTAGGTTTCTTAAATTTTATTTTTGAAATATTTATTTCCCATTTCTGTATTGGTTGGAAGAGTTTGAACAAATTTAGCATTTAGGATCCAGTTGTTTAAAATGGTTTATGCTCTAATCTCTTTATACAACTAGATTCTCTGTGGAATCTTGAGCATCTCTCAAGATGTACATGCTCCCTACTGCTCCGGAAGACTCAGGCCTACCTAAAGTGAATTTCAGTGGAGCTGCCAGTGGTTGTTCTCTGTATTAATTGGGCTATGTGGCTACATGACTCTTGCTGTTTTGAAGCATTCAGTTCTTCCTGACCTTAATTTTCTAGAGATAATGGAGGTTTTAAATTTTGAACTAGACATTACTTTAAGATAGTGAGTTAAAATTATTTTCTCTGTTTTTTTATTTCTACCTATCTTACCGTATTTGTCATTTCTTATGTCACTTTGAATAATTGTTTTTCCTCATTGATATGTATATCCCTGAAGTAGGTTATTATTCTGTGTCCCATTTACTTGTCTTTTGATTTTCCACAAGTTCTACGTGTTTTTGTTTCTCAATAATCCCTCAAAAAAAATCAATGTGAGTTGGAAATGACAAAAACTTGGAATCAATTTTTCTCTTCTATAGTTGTGATTTGATCTATCACTATAGGCAGCAAAGCAAGTATAGGAAACATCAGTTGCATGTAAATGAAACTTCAGGGTTTTAAGAATGCAAAAGAAGAAATAATTGCAAATTCTGTCATGCAGGAAACACTGCAAATATGCAGAATTCAATATTTAATCCCATAATGATTACACCCTTAATTGATCAATAAGAGGAAAATAAATGGAGCATTTAGTCTTCTGCTTGGAGGTTTTGTGTTTAAAAGTTAATTACACTTATCTTTGTTGGCTAACACCTCTCCGCTTAACATAAATGTAATTTGAATATTATAATGAAACTTGCAGCAATTATAGAAGATATAGAACACCTTCTAATTATACTGAACAACTTTTATACAATTATACTGTTTACTTACTTTTGAAATCACTTCAGTGTGGATTTTCAGAAAATTTCGGAAACCTTGCCAGTACTTTTAAAAAGGAGTTTCATTCTCTGTGTGTCCCAGATTTATTTCCTAGGTGTAGATCTTCCAATCTTTTTTGCAGCCAACCAGACTGCTGGGAGAGAATGTTTTTTATTTCTGCTGGTAGTCTTCTTCACTAGAATATTGCTAGTAAAATTAGTAGTTGATTACTGTAATTTGTATGTTACTGTTAGAAGTCCAACTGATCACATGCAAATATGAAGAGGACAAACATGAAGCCTCAGTGCACTTGGATGAATGAGATGATCTCTTCTCTGTCTTTTCTGTCCCTCTATTGCCCTGACTCTCAGGCTGTAAAGGTATTTGCCAATGAATAACAAAAATGCCTGCAGAAGGATGATAACCCCAGAGACTGAAGAATTTTTTTTCACATTTCTTAGGAATACAGACTGTTCCATGGTCAGAGTGGAGAGACTTATGTTTATTTCTTGTATTGTTATTTGAAATGTTACCTGGAAATTACATTTGAAGAATTCTCTTACATGGAACTACCCTAAAAAACCAAAAAAACCCAAACACACCAGAGGAAATAAAAATGCTGTCACATACACAGAATTTCAGAACGAGGATTTAGAGGATGAGATGGTGTTAGATAATAGGTTGGTGTCATGGTTTGACCCTGGCTGGATGCCAGAGATTCATCCACAACCCCTCTGGAGAAAAAAAACTGGGGAGAAAAAACTTATCACAGGCAAAACAAGGCAAACTACAAGTGAGGAATATAAAGGATTTATTTATTAACTAACAGGATCAGAGCATAATGT
>WEKX01000110.1:0-45567 GCA_013390025.1 Pitta sordida | reverse complement strand
TTTCTCAAATGTGTTATTCACAGAGGCATCTCTATCTGTTCGTCCTTGATTTCCATGGTAGCGACAGAGGTCCAGGCAGCAGCCATTAACCCCCTTGCTGCCAGAGGGAAAAAAAACCCTCAAACTTAGACAGTTGGTCATAGGTAAGATAATTGGCAATAGGTTGGATTTGATTATCTCACAGGTCTTTTCCACCCTTGTTGATTCTGTGATTTTGTGATTTAGTATCTCAACAATTAGACTAAATTAAAATGAACATGAAATAAATATACAGTGAGCCCTCAGGTATCGTGAGACCATGGGTTCAGGACCAGCACATCAAGGCCGTGATTCGCGAAGACAGCGAACTCATGAATATGCAACTAAGCCTTGCCAGTTGCCCCATTGCTGTGGGCAGGCCACCCGACTCCCTCCCCTTGCTGCTGTGGAATGGATGGGATAGGACATGATGGGACGCCGCATTTATTAAACTGACACTTTTCTGTTTTTATTTCCCTTTTTTTTTTCTTTTTTCTCTGGCCTTGGCATACGCAAGGAATCGACTTCACCGCTTCACCCCAGAGTTTCCCCACTCTGCACACCTGCAGCACCTAGCCCCCTTCCACAATCCACAGCTGCCNTTGGCATATGCAAGGAATCAACTTCCCCGCTTCACCCCAGAGTTTGCCCACTCTGCATGCTTGCAGCGCCCAGCCCCCTTCCACAATCCACAGCTGCCAGCTCCTGGCCCTGGCCATGCCAGGGAAGATGAAAGCTGGAAAGTTGTGTTCCAGGTACAGCCTTCCCTCTGGGATCATGACTGGGAAGAACACCCAGTCATGAGCCTCTCATCCTGGGGTGCACTGGCCTGGCCCCGGCCCGGGCTGCTGGAGCCAAAGCCCCAACGACCCAGCAGGCGAGGTGCAGTGGGCCTGGCCCTGCGGAGCCTTGGCCAGGGCCAGGATTGCCACGCCTGGACACCATATTGGGGAAAGTGATGCCACAAATTGTCCTGGCACTGCTGGCCACCCCCACCCCACAGCCTCCCGGGTGCTCTCCTGCTGTGCCCCTGAGGGCCCTCCCAGGGGGCAAGGGCAGCTTGCCCGTCCGCTATCCCTGGGGATGGGGTGGGGGCTCAGGGGGGTGTCCTGTTCCAAGGAGGTGCAGGTGATCAGCTCCCTCCATGCCGGCTGGGGAAGGGGCCAAGCCTCCTCCTCCCCCTGAGCCAGGGTAGAGCCCGAGCCAAACAAAGCACAGCTTGAGCAGGAGCCAAGGGTGGAGCAGCCTGGACTTTTCCTGCCCGTCCCTGTTCAGGGCAGACCCCAATCCCAGCTTACTTGGATCCCTGGCAGCCGCCACCACTCGGGAGGGCGTTTCTCCTGTGGGGCACGCTCACAGAAACTTGTACCGCACTGACTGTAAAGAAGCAGATTTTTTTCTTTTCTTTTTTTTAAGGTTTTTTAGCTGGTAAACTTGGTTCTCTCTTTCAAGCTTGCCTTGGACACCGGGGACAGGCAGTGCAGCCAGTGCAGGGGGACCCCATGGTCTCAGCCCCCCAGGCAGCACAGTGGGAGTGTGGGCACTGCCCTGTGGGTGCAGGAGGTGGGAGTCGCCCTTCCCTTCGCCAGCAACAAAGGGCAGTGGAGGGGATGGGGGGAAGGTGCCTCCAGATCCCTCTGTGACGTACAGACACACACAGTGGCAGCCCCTTACTGCAGCCTGGTGGAGAACAATTCCAGGTATGCAAACACACACACGTTTACATTTAACACATCTGGGATGGGATGGGATGGAATGGGATGGGATGGGATGGGCCATGCGATGCATGGCTCCTGACTCCCTCCCCTTCCTGCCCTGCTACCATTTGTGTGGCAGCTTATTTACATATTCATGAGCTCAGTTAAATATTCATTAGCTGGCTGCCTTTGCAACATTTTCTACACATGCGCGTGGCACCGCTTTTCACTGAAAAATGTACAGTAAAGTATTGAAACCACGGAGACGTGGATTGCAGATAAGTGGGATCTGTATATATTTTACTTATTTTCTCTTAGGTAAGAGAATGACAATTTTGCCCTTAGTCAAAACCCAATATTTTATTTTTTAATTTAAAGCTGTGCATATTTACTGCTAAGATTCGCATGGTAAAGCTAGCAAATGAATAGTAATGTTTTGCTTTTACATTTTGTTCAATGTTCGCAAAATCATCTTCACTATAGATCCTAATGGTGCTTCCTTTACAGCACGTTCTACAATCACAGCAGCGATCTAATGAATATCTATTGCTTATCATAATAAATATTCTAGGTGTATAACCTCATTAATGCACTGAAATAGTGTCCCCTCCAGATAATACAGACAGTTTCATTGTAACTCTAAAACTAGATGCTGTAACAACTCAAACAGTGTGAAAACTGCCACTTCAGCTAAAATGATCACACGTTTCTTGCAGTGGTTTGCAATTCATGAACACACTGCAACTCAGTTCAAAATGATGGAATTTTTGAGAACAGACTGCAGAAATATATATGTGCAATAACAAGGAACTTCCTGCTCTTCACCACATTAACTCTAAACAGGGCAGGTTCCATCTAAAAAGGAGGAGAAGTAGAATTTTGTGTTATAAGCTTGTTTACAGAAAGTTATAACATGGCCATAAAAATTAAATAAAGAGTCTTCGTTGCATGAAAGTTTTGTCATGAAGTATTTTAAAATAAATGAAAAATAGATCTGCAGTTTGAGTTAGAAAATGGCAAAATTTATGACTTTAGCTATTCAATAATTTATTTTAAGGTGCTAGATTTTCTTCAAACTGTGCAACTAACCCAGAATAGCAAAGAGAAGTACTACTAGCGTTTCTACCTTGCTGAAGGATTGAATCTGTAATCCTCACTTAAGACTGGTAAAGCAAAAAGAAATGGAAGGCCACTGGCCTATTTTTATGCAATTATGAAATATTAAGGGGGCATATATTTTCTTAAAGTCTTATAACACTGATGTTTTCATGAGTCTCTCCTCCCCTGAAAGAACAAAAACTTAACTAGCTACTGCAATGAAAGAAATATACGTAATACCAAAGTTGTTGTTATGATTAGAAAAATAATCAGAATGGTGTTTCAGCTAATTAAGAGCTGATCCATCCTTCTATATTCATTGTTGAGCAACTCAACTCTGTCTTTGCTGTTCCTCTTAAACACGAGATATTATTTACTTGAAAGCTGAACTTTCATTCCTTGGTTTTCTATATTTACAGATTTTTTATATTTTCAGTCATTGTTTTTGTTTTATACCAATAATTTTCTTCAGATCCTCTACTCCTTATAACCAGTACTAACACTGACTGGCAGCCAATGCTAAATTTCAGGTTGCCAGCTATGACTTTTGACATCTAAATCACTACGTGTCGGTAGTGAAACAGCGAAATGGTGAGAGTTACAGGGAAAAATGCTGATGCAGACATACTTAAATAGGGACCTTGCTGAGAGTTCCTCTTCCACTTTAATTATTGATGAGTTAGACCAAAGACCAATAATTCTCATTCCCTTCAGAGTAAATATGGCCTTTCCAATTCCAAGCTTGTTTTTCTCTTCATAAAAGGCCTATGCTACTATTGTTTTACCCTGAATTTTTTCAGAGTAACAGTGATTTGCTCCCCAAAGTATAGATAATACCAAAGCTCAAAGGGACCCTAGTGAGTCAGAGGATCAGAAAAGCCTGAAGTACAACAGAAGATGAAGGATTTCATTGGCATTTGTGATTGAACAGTGTGATGTCATGACTGGCAAGTATTGGGAACCCTGGAGTGATACGTACTTGGATAATGGTCACTGAAAGCCTGACACCCTGTGAAGAGCAAGCTTCCATGATACTACACACATTGGACAGAATGTTTCCTTTAGTTGTATGGAAAGGGTCTTCCCTTCTCTTGCTGGGGGACAAAGAATGACAACAACAGTGATAAATGGTTGGACATTCCAGAAGGAGATAAATAGGCAAAACCACTGGCCCAAGTAGAGCTTCTCCTGCCCTTGTGCAAAGTGTTCCACTGCCTCACTGGGGGTTTCTATTGAAATCAGCTTCCCTTGGGAATAACACTAACCAGATAGACTTGGTTATTTGCTTCCTTGACTGTCATGTGCCTTTCTAGTGTAGGGAAGAACTACTAAGGTTTGTGGTGCTTTATGTATTTCTTCACACAGGTTTATTATAGAGCCAGTCCTCTACCAAGACTGACACCTACCCACTCCACTGATATTTAGTGGATATCTCAGAAAAAGAACCTGGGAATAGTCTCACTTTGAAGTATGTGTGTTGTGATTACTGACTGAACATGGGATTTTTGTGCTTGTGGAACCCACAGGACTAGTCTCCACTGCAATACCCAGGCAAGAATATATCTGTCAAAAATTTTCACTCATTTTTCATTTTTAATCTTTGATTAGTCAACAAACGGTCTTGGAAAATTGAATATAGTCCTTGTACTGTGATTTTCTTCAGGGAGTGGCTGATATACCTGTCTACAGTGATTTAGTAACAAACTCTTAAGTTGGAATGCTGCTTTTAAAAGATGTGAGAGACTTATGTTAAATTTGTCCTTCATTTACCTAATGACATTTTAGTTCGGTGAAGAAAATACAAGTTGGCTCAAAGCCCCAGGTGAGATAAGTAGATTCAAAAAAAAAAAAAAATTACAAGGATTCAATATATAAATGGAGCTATAAAGCATGTTATTATTTTTAGCTTTTCCTGCTTGTTAGGTTTGCTAATTATGTTGATTATGTTATCAGATGATTCTGGATGTTGGAAAGGAAACAATCAAATAGGTGGCATTTAGATTGGAATGAAGAAAAAACATGCAGCAAGATTGAGGGTGAAGTAGCTGCTGTGGTCCTGTCACTTGCACAGTATTAGGTCAAATAGAATGTGATATGTCTTGAGGCTATGCATTCAGAGATTACATCTCAGTTCAGTCTGTTTTAAACAGCCAGCTCTATTAAGCTAGTGGAAAACAGGGTTGTATTTGCATGCAGATCCCTGGGGAATTGCTGCTTGAATATTTGAGGGATGTATGTGTGATGATAGGTTCAGATTGCTTTAAGGTAACTGTATGGGTTTTCCTTAAAATGAAAAAACCCAGGAAATTCATACTGCAGATTAAATGAGTAATCATTATTGAAATGGTTGGGCATATTATATAAATTGTTCCTTTTATTGTCAGTAAAGATAGTCTGTTAAATATACTTTAATCTATCTTCTTTGTATGTAAGTAGTGATTTTGGACGAAAGAAATCAATGGGAATGATGCGATGTTTTTACACTTCTATACCTAATTGGTTTAAGACCACTACCAATACATTTTGTTCAGGTCATAGGTTATAAAGTGAGAAAAAGCTACTGAAATCATTTAGTTGGGGGACTTTCCTAAATTAATTCCTGATTATAATAAATGGGTTTGTTATTTTTCTTGGGGGAGGGAAAGTATTTTGGTGATATTTGAACTGCCTTTGATGGAGTATCTGTCTCAATTATGTATAAGAAAGTTGTTTCAGTGGTTAATTGCTCTTATTAAAGAGAGAATGAAAAGCAAGGAAATCAAAGTAGTACTAATCAAATTCAGTACTAATCTGAGTTGCTTTGTCTAAAGTTTTGAGCTATCATCTCTTACCAGTCCTTTTTCAGGTAAAGGAATTAACCTATCCTCAGCCTGCTTTTTTTCACATGGAACTTAGGGGGTAGGATCAAATGCCCTTTAACCTTCCCTTTGATATGCTGTAGTCATTGAGTTCCTTTATGTTCCTTCTTGTCTGTTCCCAAGAAACCTCTATGAAGTTTTTTCACTAGTTTTTGTGAACTCTATGCTGAAACTAGGCATTGCATTCCTGTTGTTCTTCCAAAATGTCATTGTCACTGCCAAATAAAGGCATAAAATAATATATGTCTCTACTTGTTATTTCCAGATTGTACTTTCAAAATAGATATAAGTACTTCTGGTAGTGTCATAGTGTCATAATACATATCAAATAGTGTCATAATATCAGAAGCTCATTTGAAGGTGATTACTAGTCATGTGCCTAAGTCTTTTCTGTAGTTTTACTTCCCAGGAAAGAATTTTGCATCCCATTGCTAGGGTCTGCTGCAGTGTCTGATCTTCAAAGTGGAGTGCAGAAAATCTGAAAGTCAGAAAAATACTTAAAATCCTCAAAATGTACCATCTACTGTGACTACTTAAAAGCCATTAAAGAGCTAGGCAACCTGTGTTGCACCTCAACCAGGAGTCATAGACTTGATTTACAAATAATTAAATGAAATTTTATGGTGTGCATGATGTCAGAGATTAGACATCATGGCTGTAATGATACTTTCTGCTATTACTACTTCTATTTAAAGCAGGATAATATAGTTGGGAACAACATTTCTGGTGCTGTTGTGATGTTGCTATAGATAGCATATATATTTGACAGAACCATGGTGGAGACATTGTTACACTGCTGCCTAAGAACAGATATGTTTTAATTTTATTTTCATCACCTTATTAAGCCTAGTTTAATGGAATTCTGAGTCAGTCAACTAGAAATTATGCCTTCTTGATACATGCAAATGTTAATACTCTTCCAAATCCCCCAATTTTTCTGAAATTGGATTTTGATTTTTGTTTGTTCGTTTTTTGCCCATTTTTAGCTTCCCAGTGAAGATACTGAAATATTTGTGAGTGCTTCACAGTGTTTATCATTGCTGGTTCAGCTGTATGGAGGGAATAGTCGGGAGAGTTTGTCTCCAGAAAACATGGACAGCTTTGCTGAAGTACTGAAGTCCAAAAAAGATACACGACAACTGAAGCTGTTATTGAGAATTGTAAAGAGACTGGTAAGTTGACATCTAAACTTTCTCAAAGTTTGCATGGAATTTTTATATAATTGGATAATTTTTTGGCTTTTTTTTTTCCCTTAATGGAAAAAATATTTTAAAAGAAATTTAAAAACAAAATATATGAAGTTAAATTGCATGTCTTTCACTTTTCCGGAGAAGGAAGAAGAAAGTTTTCTACATTGAAAACCTCTTACAAAATAATTGTTGCAGTTCTTCTATTTCAGTTAACCATTCAGCTATTTAAATAACTCCTGCTGTTTATATGTTTGTTTAGTAATTTACCTCTATGAAATACTGGAATAATTCTCTGAATGTCTTCTGAAAGAACTAAACTTATAGCACTAAATAGCTGTTCAGAGACATGGTAGCTGACTTCATAGTGAATGAAATGAAGGGTTTATGCATAGGCTGTTGAGTTTCATCCTCACCAAATGACAGGGAGCACTTCTGCTGGAGTGATTGTAATGTAGAACATCAGTCAGTGGGAATCATCCAGGAGCTTATTCTGGTGCGGTTATTGACAGGTAGGAGTTCCAGTGTTGTGCTCCAACATGGTAACAGCGCAACAGCATTATGTCTTTCAGGAAGCTTAGGTGGAAAACCTTCAGTATCTGTAAAATTGTCTCAGATAATACTATGGGACTTTTACCTTGAAGTATCTTGATGAGAAAGTTTGACTGCATCGTCCCCAACCTTACACTGGTTGAGTACTTCAGCCATTATTCTCCAAAAGCAGGAGTTTTCAATTAAAAGGGGGTAACTTCCCCAGTGTAAGAGGCAGAAGGTACCTGAATTTTGCAAGTGCAATGCTGACTCCTACAGTAGTCATAGTCACGTGCCACAATCAATAGCAGCAGGAGTTAAGAGGATGAAACTCTTGTAGAGATTTACGAGCTGTTCTTGTCCTCTTTCTCCTACCTACTGTATTTACATCACAGGAAAGTAAAAACCACACTGTTCTTCCATGTTTTGCCCAGTTCTATCTTGTTCAAAAAGAAGCATGAATGTATAGGATTAAAATTGATATGATGTTTATAATTTTAAAGATACTGTACTTCCTATGATTTCAGCTTGTACTTCTGTTTCTTTTTCTGAGTAATTATGAAAAAAGAGGCAACGAAGCGTGAGGAAAGGAAAGAGAAGTGACACTGCAATATACGTATCTGGATTATTTAATTGTAACATAGCTAAAGACTTGTTTCTTTCTTTCCATTTTGAAGGCTGTAGTTCAAAAGTTGACCTAGTGTGCAGGTTATTCAACATGGGAACTCCTGTTGATTATCTTAGGAGAACAAAACTATGCTATCATCTTTGGAATCTTGCAAGTTCCTGTACTTGTAGTTCCTGTACTGTCCTTTGTATGCCTGGTATTCTTTATTTATAATACCAGTCATAGATTTTCCGTAATTACTTTAATGAGGTCCTCAGATTTCTTTTGAAAGTAGGGTTCATAGATAATTTGACAGATTATTTAATAAGTCTTATGTTATTTCTCTAAACCTTGAAAAGTCCTGTTCAGAGGAGATTATTATCTTGTCAAAATTGTCATAATCAGAAAAGACATTGAAATATAATCATATCTACTTAAGGAGGATTCAGCCCACATCAGCTGAATTTTGAAGCCTAGAGCAGTGTTTTTCTTTTCGAATATCTGAGCAATATTTCAGTAGAGGTATCGGTAAGTGCACCAATTTTCATTGCTGTTGATCAGTGCTTATACACAGCATCTTTTCAATTTTTGGATACACTAACTTTGCCGGTATAGGCACAGGTATTTCTTTTGTAAGATAGGAGTGTACAGAAAGAATTCTATGAGCTTATGCTATAGGTGCTTTTATAGCACAAATTGCTAGAAATAAGGAGAAGTCATAGCAGTATGACTAGTTAACTTTTGTTCAAGTGTTTCACATGACGCCAGATGAGATAGATGTCTCAATTCCAGAGTCTTCAGTTTAAAGCATATCAGAGAATTTGTTGATGTACAAAGTGACCTTACCTTGAGGAAATGGAAAGTGATACCTATGTGTGTTCTAATTTAATAGTACAGTGAGCCCCCGCATATTCGCGATCCGCTATTTGCGAGCTTCAGTATTTGCGGATGATTTTCCCGTGAGCTGTGCGACCTCAGCGCATGCGCAGAACCTAACGTGACCTCAGTCTGATCGGCCCCCAGCTCTGCCACTTACAGCACTGGCTCCGCCCCCCCACCTCCCCACTCGCACAGCCAGCCCCATCCCTGCTCCCCCCCATCCCGCTCGCAGGGCTCGCAGCACACCCCCGCCCTGATCCCATCCCCGTCTTGCTTGCTCACTCGCTTGCCACATCTTGCAGCGCCACTGCTTGCCCCCCCGCCCCACACCGGTCCCGTCCTCAGCGGAGCACAGCCAGACGTCTGAAACAAGCTCTGCTCCCAGGACCCACCCGCCTCCCGACCTTATTAGGGGAGGGAGTGTGACTACAGGCGTGGCGTATTCAACCACGTAGTGGGTTCGCTATCTTTGTGGATTTCACAATTCGCGGGAGGTGGACCAGACCCAATAGCCCGCGAGTAATGGGGGTTCACTGTATTAATTCATTGTGCTGGAAGGTTTTTTGCAAAGAAGTTGGAGATACATTTTGAGTTTGTTTTTGTTTGTGTTTTTTAATGGTCACTGTCTAATTTGACTAGCTAATTGTCTGCAGGGCAATAAAAACGTCTTGCAACATTTTCTTCATGATTGCTTTCCTACGATTTTGTTGCATTCATTTGGTAACAGAAATAGATATAGGCCAGGCTTATTAATGTAGTTGCTATGAACAGCCCTTTTAACAGGCTTTATTTTGCTGTAAGAAGAAATCATTAGGAGTGAAAACCAGAGAAAATACATTTTGAGCCAACTTTTATAACTGTATAATTAGGATAAGTAAGGATTTAAAAGCTTTAAAGAGCCAGCGGTGACTGTGGGTTTTTTTGGGTTTTTTTATAATTACCTCTTAGCTTTCAAACCTTTTGGCTCTATAAAGCCGAGGTTACCAGATGTTTTCAAGTCGTATCGAGAATGTTCCCTCACTGGCATTGATAGAATAAACAGAACCTGAATAAAATTATTGAATCAGAGGAATAGGATTTAGGATTTTTTAGGTTTTGGTGTTGTGTGGTGGTAGTGGTGGTAGTTTTGGCTGGGAAGTTTTTTTCCTTCAGCCCTTGTACTCACTCCCTTGTTCTGGTTGCATCAACTTGGGTTAGAGAATACAGTCGGGTCTCCTATATCGCGCACCCGCGGTCTTAATTCGGACCTGCGTAGCCCGACTTCCGTGTTGAATGGCAGCTGCGCCGCTGCTGCCCCCGCCACCATCAACCGTGCCCCCGCCGCTGCCCATGCTGCCCCTGCTGCCACCAGAGCCCCCACCGCCGCCTGGGATGCCACCCCATCTGCCGCTGCAGCTGCCGCTGTAGCCGCTGCTGTGGCGGCATGTCACACATACGCGGTTGCAAAATGGGTCTCCTACATTGCTAAAAAATCATGCCACTAAGATCTGAAGCTACAATATGGGGGGCGCGAAGTGCAAGAGGGCCAACTGTACTGCTGTTCAGAAATACATATTTCATCTTTAATAGCATTTTTGTAACTGATCAGTGACATCAGGAGAGTGATTTCTCATTTTTGTTGTTATGGAAGCCTTCCCTGTCAATTGTCATGGAAATCATAATCTTATCCCTCCATCTCTTCTGTGAAGGTATAGTGCATATTATTACAGTCCAGTAAATTATCTAGATTGAAGTATTTCTTTGTGAAGTAGAAGAAATTTTCATTTGAGAAGCAAATAGTTCAGGTTTTGCCTGCTTTACTGAGGTTAATTTCTTTTTTTTCCCCAGAGGAAAGAAAATTCTACCTGCCATCTCAATTTATCATCTAGTACATAATATGAAGGCCTTTTTTAATATAAGAAGTTAGTATCTTTCCACTGGATACATAATCACTGTGAGATTATAGCTCGGTACTCAAAATATTTCAGCTTTCAGAACAAGAGAACACTGTTTTTTACTTCCATGTAGCAATAAGGAAAAAATTCCTCTGGCAAAAATGGGTAAAATCAGGCTTTGACCTGCAATTCTGTACTCACTATGGAGAGGGAACTTTTGCTCTGTGACTTTTCCATCAAGTACTAATCAGAAAGGATTTTGAGTTCTACCTAAATCACACCTTCTTTTCTTCTGATTGTCTTTCTGGAATCTCATTTTCACTGATTTGTTTATCATAACTCTCAAAAAGTTGTTCATCCTTTATTTGTAGGCAACTAAAACATTTAGGATGTCATCTGTGTGTCATATACCTCCTGGGGACATGTATAAGGATTTTTCAAACCATTTTAGACTGCACAGTAAAAACATTGAGACTGGAATGATAGTATTTGAGCTGTGGCAAAGTTCCATAAGATTCATTAATTTCATTATAAGACTATTGAACTCTAATTTGATTTCCCTGCCGATTTGAGCCACAGCAACATCATCACTATGTACCTGCAGGCAGATTTACTCTCCCGTTGCAAATGAACCAAAGCCTGGGGAACCACTGATCACTATGTCTAAAATGTAATTCAAATCATGTGTCCCTAAGTACTTCTGTCATGTAGATTAGTAATAAGATCATCCTCAGTTTTATACAAGGATGTGCTGCATTTACATCTCTTGAATAGACAGCTGTGTGTATATACAATTTTTTCTATGTATTTTTACTGCAACAGCTCCCAGTCTATGTCCTTGTTTTATTAATCCCTGATCATGCATTATGAAGACATTTAAAGCTTGGAGAGGAACACAGCCCGAGTAGCACAAATGTTTGATTTTAGGGTAGCATTTCTACAGTCCCTTGGTGAGACAAACTTCTTGCTGGAGGTTTGCTCCTAAATAGATTCCCACAAGTACATCCATAGGGAGCTTCCCTCAAAGGAAGCCAAGCAAATTCTCCAGAGATTATCAGATAGCATCCCTTTTACAGCTTCAGCTCCAAGGATTCAGTGCCACAAGGAGGTGCTTGTGCAGCAATTCCCAGAGTATGTTTTCCCTTGATCTTACAACGCTGCGGGAACCTGTTGACATATCTCCTTCCAAGGGAGCACAGCACTCAGATAATTTCAAATTAAGTGCAGAAAAACTTCTTATGCATCTTTCTCCTGATCTGAATCTTTTAAGCAACCTTTAATCAATTTCATTAATTGCCAAGGTAATCCATAATTTTCTGTTTCTCTAAGGAATTATTTTATAACATTTATTTGTTAAACTGTGAGCGGAGTACTCACTTGTGGGTTAAATTATACATATTTTTAAAATTCGGGTGACTCTTATAGGAAAAAATTCTGTCCTTCATTAGTGTTAATCTTTTGTTTTCAAGTTGTTACCAAGTCTGCATCCCTTCTTTATAGACCATCCTTTGTTTGGGTTCAATCTAAGAGAATAATGTCCTTAAAACAGTATTTTATATATATATATATATGTATGTGTATATTTTTATATAAAGATGGAGCATTTCATTCAATACAATTTAAGATCCCCCCAAAGAGGAAAAAGCTAATGCACACAGATTCTCAGATTCACAGAATACTATGAGTTGGAAGGGACCCACAAGGATCATCTAGTCCAACTCACCATCTAACACCCGTACAGAGACCGAAAGCACATCCCAGAGCGGCATTAAGATACATTTTGCCCATCTTAGCAGGACAAGTTACTGAAAATTCTTTGAAACAAATACATGGTAAGGATAGTGCATCCTTCCTCCTGTGTGGAGAGGCTCCCTCTGTTTGCACACTCCAACAAGGTTTTTTTTACAGCTTTAATGAAATTGGAGAGAGTCTCCAGAGATGAGAGATGCAGAGGCCTCCAACTCCTGCTGTGACTTGGGGTGGGGGAATTGCCTCATCCTCAGAGATAAGGAGCACAGATGGGTCTCCTCCACTTTTGGGTTTTCATCTTTTGGGTTTGCAAAGTAAGCTTCTGATATGGTTTCTTCAGTTTCGCCTATGGTTTGACTGGAATACAATCTAATTACTCTTCTTTTATAAAAAGTGTTACGATGTCTCTGTCAAATATGAACATTCCGCAGGAGTATTTGTGCTTTGGGATTGCTGGGCCAGGGTGTTGCAGTTGTCAGGAAGCAGTTTGCTGAGTTTTACAGCAAAGAGTTAAACAAATCTGGTTTAAATTACTTGAAAGATGAATGCAGCTAATCACTACTACTCTAATGCAATCTAAACACAAAGAAACAATTACTTAAATAGAACTAGTATAGTGGAATTTATAGAAATTCATCACTTGCTGAGCATAGTTCTCTTGTGGCACAGCCCCTTTGGAGCACTTTGGTGTTTACTGAACAGAAATTGAGGCAATATTGATTGATTTATCTGAGTCATTTTGATTGTTTTGGTGTTTTTTATTTCACTGCAACTGTGTTCAGTTTGGGATATCACACCAAATGCTCGTGGAAATGAAATATTTTCTTTCATTAAAAACTGGTGGAAGATATTTTAAAGTTTAATAAGGGATTTTAAGTAGCACTAACAAGGAAAACATCTAATTAATGGAAGTGTGATTTTTGTATAATCAAAACTTAATAATATTTCAATTTCTTGCCACGCATTTGATGCACAATACCAAGTCCTAGATATGGATTATTTAATTTATAATTATATACTTGATATTAAGACTAACTTAGCTTTTAAAAAAACACTTCTTTAAAGTACTGTGTGAAAATGTTATTTGTATGTCTGATAATAGTTAGGATATCCAGATGTAAGAGGGATCCTGGAGATGATTAAAATTTGAGATCTCATGGCATTCTTTATAGTAATGTACATGGTTAATTTTACCTTGACTATCTAGATTCTGTGTATTGAAATCCCAGACACAGATTTTCGCTATAGGTCTGATAAGAATTTTCATTTTTAATCTGAAAGAGTTAGATATTGTTTCACCTTAGAGGCATGTGCGTGTTTTACCTGTGTGCCTGGCTTATGTAGCTTGTGAAGGGCTAAATTCAGGCACATTCACACTTCGTGTATCTTGTGGAGTGTGTTCAGGATGCTAAGCAGTAGTACAATATGTTAACACTGTCCTTGACTTTCTCTTTTTTTGACATTTGCATTCTATGGTTTCTACTGGAGGAGAGGGAAGAATATTTTGATATTTAGATTTACACAGAGCACTGAAAGAATTTTAATAGGCCTTTTCCATTTCTGATTAGTCTTCCTTTTAGTTTACCTCTATGATTTTTACAATATCCTTCTTCCAGTTGGCTAGAATTCTCAAGTGCAACATTCTAAAGTTATATACTGATAAGATTTTTTCCCAGCGTTTATCCTTCTGCCTTATGAAATGAAACAGAATGGTTATCCATGGGTAAGCCTTAGTCACGGATGCAGCCCCTGGAATTCTTATCTTCCTCTATCTTGTCACTTTTGATCCTGTCCAGAAGTTCTGTAGCTGGTCCAAGATTACAGAATAATTTGCTATTTTTTGACCCAAAGTACTAGATGGCACAGGAATTCTCTGCTTGTTGCTTCACATAGAGAAAGCAAATATTTGAATCTCGATAAGATTGTTCAGGCTTATAGGATCACTTATTTCTGCCGGCATCGGAAGCCTCTTCTGCTGTGTGAGTTTTGGTCTTCTCTGACTACATTTGCTGCTTCAGAAGAGTTCTACAATAATAACAGTTCTATGACTGAGAAGGCACAGAAGGGATGGTGAATGGTAGGGCTACTAATTTGCTTTATGTGGTATAGTTTATACGTATCCCTGTAACTGCAAACACAGTGTGGTTACGTTTTTGTAGGTGACTTGGGATATTCCTAACTCAAAGTGCCGAGAAATTCTTAACAACTCAGAGAGTTAAAATTTTATTTCAGTTGGATCTAAGCTGCGATTTTTCTTTCAGCTGATCACTGGAGTCCAAAGGCCTGTTCTGTTAAAAACACCAGGCTTCATATAAACTGTGGTAAAATCAGAACACTAATTGAGGTCCTCAGATAATATTTTGCTTAAGATAATCTATCAGTACCCATCAAATAGAATTGAATTATTAAAAATTTTCTCTCAAGCTTGAATGTTAATACCAGGTTGCACATATTTCTATGTTCTGTAGCATTAATGGAAGCATATGAGGTGTAGGTGCTGCTTTCATTATTATTATAACTGAATTTCATTAGTCCTGTGGACCGGGACCGCATTGTGATAAGCTCAATCCAAGCATAGTAAAAAGTAATTTCTTGCTCCAGAGAACAATCCAGCTTGTTTCCTGTATTCAAAATAGGATCAAGGAATGGCCTGAAAATGACTCTCTGTAATAGGAAATAATTTGGTGCAAAACGGCCATTCTGGATAAGAGAGATCCTTGGGCAATGATCACTTTTGTGCAGGCAGGTATGGAGGTTTAACTAGTTGCTCCTAATTGCTAATACATATAAAAGTATCTTCATTTTATTCCATATTTAAATTCTTATTGTCACAAGAGTATTTTAGAATTCTTAATCTTCATATAATCTTCGTCTGAAGCTGTTTCCAGAAACCAAAAGAGCTTTGAATGATTTTGGAAGCCCGTGTCGGAGATGAGATACAGTTACCTGTAAAAAGTGGAGTTATTGCAAACCCTTCAACACCTCCCTTTTTATCTATTCTCCTAAACTCAGTCTCCTTGCTGATGAGTTTACTATAGATGAAATAGTCTGTTACATTTCATTTTGTAAGTAAAATTTTAACTAACAAGTACCAGGACAAAATCTAATGTAGGTGTTAGATTGCCTACGGGAAAGGAGTGCTCCGTCCTTTGATTTCTAAAGCACCTAGTAGTGGACAGTCAGAGTAAAAGGTCTTGACATATCTTCTTTGTTAATCTTCAGTGATCCTTTGTTTTCCTTGATCCCTTATTTTCCTTGCCAACGTTTCTACCTATTGAAACATTAAAAATGTTTTTAAAGGTATTGATTTTTTAATACATGTATTTCAACTTCTGAACTTTAACAAGTCATCCAGCAAACATTAACTGTGTTTGACTTTGTGGAGATCCTTGCCCTCTTCAACTTAAAATGCTGGAGAATTATTGAAAAGCTGATGTTTTCAAAAATCTCGCCAATCTCGCAAATCTGCAGATCACACAGAGCTTGATTTTAATAACCTGTGTATGGATGCAGATAAACAGGGAATGTAGTTGGAGTTCTTATGTTGTAGACACAGACTGTCCTTGGCTACCAGGCTGTGAAGATAAGGGACTCTGAGGCACGTAAATTAGTATTTCAGATACAGGTTGTCTGTCAGATGGAAATTGTGAGTAAAAGTATGACACATATATACAATAAAGGCTGTGGCAATTGAGACCAAGCAATATGACCTTACAGAGCAAAAAGAAGGCAGTGTTTAAGGAGCTAGAGATAGTTGGAAAGATCAAAGATGAAAATATTTTAAAAGCATAAGTCAAAACATACGTACTATAAAAGAAAATTTAAAAACTTAAAATTTTTCCGTGGATATCTCATGCATGGTGAAAGAATTTATTAACTACAAGTACATACATTTAAGGCTCCCCAACAGAGGGCTCATGCTAACATGCTAATCACTGGTAATAATAACCATATCTGGGCTTTATGAAGATGGTGCTACGCAATTTCAGATGTCTCTGTGACTCAGGTAAGTGTTCTGAAACAAGTTTATGTTTAAAAATAGCATTTGTCTGCATTGAGGTTAGGCTTTGAGTAAATTTCTACAGAAACTGACCCCCTCCCCCAGTTCAGAGTGTTTCAACCCAGCATCTTGAGTGATGTAACATCAACATTCTAAATTATAAAGATTCTACTAGTTAAACATTTATAAAGTACCCAATGCTGTCACTTCTTTAAACTATTAAAATATAATGTTTTTATATGAACATCATTCTAAATTTATAACAAACGTGATTTATGGTGATGCAGTGTTCTATGGGCTGTGAACTGCTGTCCTAAATTACACACAGCAGATGCTTTCTCTGAGATGCAGTGCTTAGTTGATGAGCTCATATGGTACAGCATTGGAATATGTCACTGTTTGCGTACTAGCTTTACTCTGCTTGTACACCTCGCTTCTTTAGACCACTCAGGGCATTTTAAGAGAGATGAAGTTGACACGCAATCAAAATCAATCAAATTAAATGAAGCTGAAATCTCTGACAATGGATGTTTGAGGCAGAAGAAGCAAGAATGTTAAAATTCCTGCTCTTCTCTTACATTTTGACCACTGCAGGTTTCAACACAATCTTGTTTACCTTTTTGCAGCGTCATACTTCAGTTTTGCATGGCTATTTATGACCTCAAGAGATCATAATTGCATTAGCATATTGTTATGTGTGTGTGTGTTTATACTTACACTTTGCTCTTATACTTACACTTTTAAATTTTCTCATTAAATTGTAATTTATCCTTGGTTTTAGTATTCCATTTATATAATGACTAGAAGTTTTTAAAATTTCAAGGATTTGAAATACCTTAATTTTCCAAATTCTGTTACAAAGATTCCTAAGGAAATTTAATTTCCTGGAAGTACTAATTACTTGCTCACCAATATCAGGCCTACACAAGTTTCTCTGATTTTGCACACCCAAATCATCATGTGCTTTAGGTCCTAGTCCTCTATTTCTCTTATACAAGGATTGAAAGAAAAGACCAAAGAATTCATGAGGGAGGAGAAATTCCATGGGATATTAATTATTCTAAGAATTTTAATTCCATTTAAGTATCCTCAGTTGTACATTTCAAGAAAATGAAATGTAGTGAAATAGGATGCTCTAATGAGATTAAATTATGTGGGAAGCCTGATAGTGTTCCTAAAAACAGGGGTTTGTTTTTTAAAGTTTATATCTGTGTCTTTTTTCTCACTCCCATTTTAAGAAAATATTTTAAATGGGATACCAATCTAGTAATGATCTAATCAAGCTTTTAACCCATGAAGTTCAAATGGCTTTGAAATGAGGCAAACCAGATTTGTCTATCTTTACTAGAAAATAATAGCAGCCAAGCAGCAGTCTTTCAAGAGTGTTTTATTCAAATTTTGCCTAATACTCTGTAGAGTACTTCAAAAACTTAAAAAATTATGATACTTGGAGGAGAAAGTAGAATGCCATTGTAATCACTCTGACAGTGATTTAGTGACCCTGGGACATCTGGAAGTAAGGCAAGGTGCAGAGGACAGTAGCAGGATGTGAATTGGAATACGAAAGGAGCCGCGTGTGCTACTGCTGAATATATGCATGTGAGAAAGAAAAACAGCAATGTCTCAAAATGAGTAGAGAATAGAAATATAAAGCAGTGATGAACACTATCTTAATACCTTGGCAGCACTGGGGCTCTGAATGTAATTCCTGAACAATATGAAACACGTGAGATTTTGAGACTTCTGAACATAATGATTTTAGTGTGATATGAATTTCGTGTCCTGCTCTGTACACTGTCTGTCCCCTCTGATTCTGTCCCCTCTGTAGCACTGCTTTGATCCAGCTTCCCACCCAACCTACCAGGCTTCAGTATGAAGCCTTTCTGCCCCAGAAGGGAGGAAGAAAATAAGCTGGAGATTGTAGCACTTCTCATGTACCTCTCTGTTCTCCACTCTGATGGACAGGGGTATATCTCCCATTCTTCTGCAAAGAAAATGGATCAAAACTAGACTTTTATGTTACAACATCCATAGTGGGGAATGTGCTTCAGCAAAATTGCACGTATTCAGAAAGACTGTAGGGAATGTGAAGGGGCATGAAAGCCACAATGAAGTATAGTATCATCATTGGATGACATGTTCTGGAAATGTTTTCTAGTCACGATCACATTCATAGCGAAAATCGTGAAGTTACTTGAGCCTTGATCCAAAAGACTCAATAATAAAATATTTAGCGGTATTATGCTAACATAATGTGAGACACAAATGCTTTAGGCCATAGACTTGTTTTAAAAAAAAAAAAAAAAAAAGTTTGAATTTTAAACAGAAAACCAGCCAACCTACGTGAAGTAGCGGGACAGCTTCAGGTACCGCACTAATAAAGCAGCTATAAGTTCAGAAGCCTCCGCACCCTTCAGTTTTCCATTGACCGTATTGCGCCATGAGGCAGCTGGGACAGACATGCTCACCCACACTTGTGCTCCATGCAGGCTCCTCTGTGCAGAAGGGGGTGTGCTCCGGCCAGAGCTGATACCACACCTGCAGTACAGAAAGTATGTGTGTCTGTTCTAGGAGCCATCACATAATGCAAGAATCACCTTTGTGTCTCAGGCTTTATTTGGTACTCAGTACAATCTTGGTTTTGTCTGGAATCTTAAGACATGTAATTAGTAGGATTAATCAGACAATAAGAAGCAAGTTTGTAGCACTTGAGTGGCTCAAAAGACTCTTTCTTCTTAATTGTTGCCTGGAAAATCATTCTTTTAGATGCTGTATCTTACCATTAGTCAGAGCTGAAATAACTTTGTCAGACCAGTACAAAGTATTTCAGACCAAACAAACATTTCCTAATGCCAGCTGTATAACAAAGGCCAGAAGAGATGGGAAACTTGTTGTCCATACTTAATATTTCCAGATGTAAGAAACGGCATGCCTTAAATTCAGTAATGGTGTGCTGGAGTTGCACATTTTGGCTTTCAGTTCACCACCACAACAAACCTGAAAAAGAAATTTGGGAAACGGGTTATAGAGTTCTTCCATAATTAATATATCGCTAGATATCATATTTGGAATACTGAGGTGCTTTTTGAAAGTTGTAACATCTTTCATATAAACCTAGAAAAATCAAATCAAGAAATGTGTAATATTTTCTGCCAGTCAAATGGCTTGCAAAGCTCATTATTTTTGTGTTATTTTCCTGACATTAATATTTTCACTAAAACCATGTGTTTGAAAATAGAGGGATAATTAGCATTAGCCCATTTATGAGAAACTGCTAGTGACAGACGCTTATTTATTGTTGTGTACAATTAAAATATGATGTGAACACATGAGAATTTACATTAAAACAAGATTGCAGCTTGTCAATGGTTTCCTTTGTTCAGCTGTGTGTTTATTAGGCTACAGCTGCTCACCTACTTTTATATGACTGTAATAATAGTAGCAATGTCTTCATTACTAGGGATGTCTAAACCAGTTTGATTACACAATATACAAAGAAAAAGTATACCTGATGTAATCTTTGTTAAAGAACTAGATCTGGAAGTTAGATTATATACCAACAGAAAAAAGAAACCACCTTATTGTCTCATCTTTTTATTGTTTTGGGTTTGTTTGTTTTGTTGTTTGTATTTTTTTAGTTTATTCTTTGCACTAAGTATTGTTTACACCTAGCACCTAAGGTGATTTATTTAGATGATTTTGTTGTTTTAGTTGGACAACTTCAGTACATCTACAAATAAACAACTTGTGGCCTGTCAGAACAAAAAGAACATGCAGTTACAGTGATACCTTGCTAAATTGTGCTTCAACTTTTGTTTTTTCAGTTCTTTGCGGGTTTTTCTTCCATGAAGATGACTCGATTCTTTGCGGTGTTTTCCTACTTGCACATGCACACAGTGTCCCTGCCACTCCGCAGGGCGGGACCAGCCCACGGCTGGGGGCAGGATGGTCACGCCCGACAGGGCAGGGCAGCTCACTCTGGGACTGCCCAGAGTCCCTCCCTTGTGTGTGTTGTGAAGGTTTTTTGGTGTCAGCACTTTATGACAGCCACTTGCTGCGGAGCCATGGCGAGTCTCCCTCTGCTGGGCAGTGCTCGCCCGGGGTCCTCAGGTTGCACCACAATCACACCTTACGCTGGTTCCGCAGTCCCCTCCCACTCTGTGCAGGGGCTGAGCCCAGCCTCCTCCTAGGTGGTTCCCGCTCCTCTCAGCTGCTCACCACTGTGTTACCCTTTCCCGGTGGGGCCTCACTGGGAAGGCATCACTCCACTGGAGGCTTGGGCATCATCTCCACATCCCAGCACATTGTTGCTGTTGGGAGTTTTCAACCCCCTGTCTGGCCATGAGAGCAGGCTAGACCAGATTCACCAGGGTGTCTTTTTTTGCGCTCCAGCCCCAATGGGAAGTGGGAGCAAGCTGATTTGGTCTGCGAGGCTCAGATTCCCCCTCTCCCATCCCTCTCCAGGAACATTGGAGGAGCTGGGGAGGGCTGTACTTGGCTGGGCTTTGCACCACCAGAAAAAAAGAGAAGAAAAAAAGCTTTCTCACCTGCTTTGAGATTCTGAGGACTTGAATGGGAGAGCTCAGTCATTCAAAGCAAACCCGGGCATGATTCTGGCCCCACGGTGCACAGAGGGCATGGGTCACAGAGCCACAGCCCCTGTCCCCAGGTGCACCTTGGGACTGCAGCGGGGAAGGGGGAAAGAAGATCCTGTCTGCTCACCTGCCCTGTCAGAAGGTCTCGTACCCATGGGCCCCTGCCTCAGCCTGAGCAGTTGGCAGGATGCCTTCTCCACCACACACCATGCCATGTCCCAAGGAGGACTAGGCAGCACCTAGAGGCAGGACACGAATGGCATGGGACAGAAGGTCCCTACCGTGCCAGCGCAAAGTGCTTGGAGAGTCCTGGCAGTGGAAGGGCTGCAGGATCCAAGCAGCTCCCATGCAGGAGTATCCTGGTACAGGACAGTCTCAGCAGCGGAGACGCCTTCCCGGAGCCAGCCCAGGAAGTCCATCCCGGCCGGCTCCCGCTGTGGAGTGGCACAGTACAGTGGCAGTGGCAAAAGCTGGGAATCCCTGCACTGGCTCCTGTAGGGAACCCTGTGGACTCCCAGGTGGGGAGGGGGCAGGGAAGATTCCCTTCACTCCCGTGTGCTGTGAGAGGACGTGGGGAGATAGTGGGAATGCCCTCCACTGCTCCAGAGCTGAGAGGGGGGTGGGGGGGTGATGGGCGTGGCTTATTTGCATATTCAAGATGTGCCTATCCTTGCGAATCAGGGGATACATGGCAGGCAAGGAGATCCTAATCCCTGCGAATTTTCAGCTATTACTGTATTTGCTAATTCTGTCATTATACAAAGTGATTTTTGCAGTATAATAGATGGTCTTAGTTTATGTGTTTCAGGATCTCTGGAACTCGTAGTCCCGTTATTGAAAGTTTTAGATTTATGTTCCTTGGTGGAGATAAACTATGGGGGGAGGTCACAGTGAAATACACATTTCCAGCTGCTGTGGCTTGATGGGTGGCATTTCTGTGCCTACAAAATAGAAATCAGAAATTTTGTTTGGCATTCATGCCCTGCTGACACACAACATCCAGAAAGAAAGCAGAGCAAGATACAGGGCCCTTATTTCTCTCTAGCCTGGAGATGTGATCAAGCATAGAGGAGCTGTTGGCAAGTCCCAATAAGACAATGTAGAAGAAAGTTCTGGAAACCTTCCTAAACTGAAAGGTTTTGTTCTTTCAAAAGCAAAATAGAGTCATCATATCTTCAAGGTATCTAGGGCCAGACATATCAGCATTATTAACTCCTGCTGGGATGGTTTACATTGTTCTCCAGTCAGAGAAAATACTAGTCCTACTAATTTCAAATATGTTTTTGATGTCACTATGTGCAAGCCTAGCTATTGTATGAACTTTCTGAGAAGATAGGTATCAACTTGATCTGCTTTACTTCTGGTTACATATCTCTTCTAGGTGTCATCATTACTTCTGTCTAGAAGGTTTTATTTCTCATACTTAGAACTGTGCATAGACACAGGCATAGTCTGTGACTTTGACCAGAATTTTAGTCTAGTTTTATGGAGGAGAAGCTGAATGAATGAATAACATGTACTTTGATCGCTGTCACAATTAAGACATTAGGCATATGCTTCTTGTTTGTTAAGGTTAACAGAAAGAACTTTGCTTAAGTGCTTTCTTCTGACTTTCCTGATAGGAACCAAAATTTTCTTTCTTCAGCTTCTGTAAAACATTTACCTCCTCACCACTTCATTTATTACTTTTCCTTCTGATGGGAAAGCAGCAAACTCTTACTTGTTGGGGTGATGTTCAGATTTTACAGCTATTTTACAGCTACAGTAGTCCGCCAGCATGTACAGCAATTGAATGCTTCCTGCTGCCTTCAGTATGCGGTGTTTCAATTATGAATTTTTTTGTTTGTGAGCTGCTGAGGAAAGGGGTATCTCTTTTCTCTCTGTTACTTCTGCTGTGATTTCCTCTAGAGAAAAGTTTTCAAAGTACTGTAAAATCTCACTGCCCTGTATGAATATTGAAATTCAGTTTAAATGCCAAACAGCATTTACAACTCTGGTCTAGATTCATCACTTCTGATTTAATGTCACATTTCTGCTAGGTATTTCTTTTTATCTAAATGTGATATCCTTGACATTGATTTAAACGGGTTGTGTTCTCATAAATTATTATTTCATTTACGTAAAATAATTTATGCACTAATATATTGATATTCTCATTCAAAAATTATGATATTTCTAGCTATATGATGACAGATGTCAATAACTTTCTAGAATTATACTACATAATGCATAATGATCTTCTTGTAGTGCTTGCCTAATTCATCTCTAGTCTCAGAACCATTGGGGTGAATGTGTGGGCAGAATCTCCTGAGTGACACCATTAGTGGTTTGCCCTCTGATTGCACTTTTACCATTGCAGCTTTAGCTCAAATCTGATTATTAATTTTAAAATGTGGAACAGCTCATAATGATCATTATACAGTCCTGTGAAGTGACAGAGTAAAAAAGCCACAAATGTTTTGATGTTCTCACATTTGAAAATTGAGGTTTGAAAACCCCATAGTTTTAACATCACAGAAATCACTCACTCATGACAGTTTAATCATAGAGTTAAAACTGGCTGTGATATAGAGCAAAGAAGGAAGGAGGAGGAGGGGCAAGATAGAACACAGGTAGAGATATACAAAAGCGTCTTGTATATCTAGAAAACTATGAGAGCATCTGAGTTTAACTTTGAATAGCGGAATTTCTTGGCAGGGATTTGTGCTATCCCTTCCGCATACAGAAATGAGACCGGTGTGATACTTAAAAAGTGCAGTTGCATCCTGCAATTTTCAGAAAAGAAAACTGATTAAATACTGTCATTGAACACAGGAAAAATTAGACATAGTTCTTGGAAGCTTGAATTTTAAATAGTGATAAATAAATGTGATCTACTGTCTTCTACTTCTCAGTTGAATTAATATTTTTTCTATTATGTTTTTATTTTATCACAGTGTGGGTTTTTAAACTCCTCTAAATGTGCTCTCAAGTGTAGCTGGTATTGATTGGTGTGCTTCCACTCAGGTGTCCCAGGATTACAGATGAGAGAGCAACACAGTACAGTGTTATAAGATTCATGCCCATCTCTCAAGAAATGCATCCTTAGCTATGTGCATGTTTGCACTGTCATTGAAGAGGGAGTTTCATAGTTTTAATCCTCTTGATTTATTGCTTGTTTATCTGGGTGAACAATCATATCAAAGCGAAAGTCAGATACTATCCCAAAATGTTTAGGCTTATTGAAAATGTGGTTAAGTAGACTTTGGTTCAAACCTGGGAATTGGTAATGAAACTCAAAGCCAATGTTTGTTTTCTTTCAGCTCTTGTGGAAAGAGTGATGAATATTGATAACATATAATGTGACTAATGTAATGCTTCTTTTGCAGTGGCCATTTATTAAATAAATAGTGTTTCTCTTTACCATTAGGTAAACTGTTTTCATGCAAGTATGAAAAGTTTCAAGAAAGGAAAGGAATAGATTTGTGACAGCTTATATTTTTGGCACTTCAGAATAGTAGTTGTAGTGTTGTAATCCATGCTTTAAAAATATTTAAGACAAAAAACAATCCCTTTATGTACCTGGTGTGGGTACCTTACCTCTGGAGCTTTCAGCCTTGTCTTAGCTCAACACAACTTTATGGGAAGAAAAAACTGAATGTACGTATTTGAATTTGGCAAGTCTGCCTTTCTAACTTCATGACCTTGATTTTTAAGTAACTTGCATTAGTTTATTGATCAAAGAAAAAGACTGGAGAGGGAGAAGGATCAAGCCAAATGAAATGTAATTGGAAGGAAAGAATTTTGGCAGAAAAGAGAAGGTTTTAATCCCAGATGAAAATTTTATTTCATTTTTATATTTATTTTAAGTATTTGTCCTTTATGAAATTCAGTCAATTTTTTTAAAAAAATTATGTTTGTAAATGATATGCTAAGATTCCTCATAGAAGAGATTGAAGTGCGGAAGACTGGAGACATTTGAAGCTCAGTTTTGTTTCATTAGTGTTATTGTGGTATATTTCATAGTGTTATTGTATATCAAGGAGAGCACACTTTACCAATTAGGCTGTGTTAATAATTGCATGGATCTTCAATAATTTTCAAACTCCTTCTCATATTTCTATTGTTAGTCAAAAAAAAGGCCACTTGTTTCTGTATGAACTATTTGGGACTTTAACCAGTGGACTGTGAACAAAATGTATTATTGTGTATGTGCTGATAGTAGTGCAGCTACTAGAGAGCTTACTGGGTTTCTGACAGAATGAAATTTCCCCAAGAGAACCATACTGTGGTTTGCCCGTGAAAACCTTTTACATATCCGATTATGAGAGAAACATCTTAGTAAAATATCTGTATTTAATTGAGGTAATAATTTGAAATCACCTGTCTGCCTCTTTCAGAGCCACAGGAAGACTTGTTCATTTAGCTATTTCACCCTTTTCTATATTAATATTTCTATATTAGTAAAGGAGGTTTCTTCTTGCCTTTAAACATAAAATACTGAAGTATTTATTGTAGCCTTCAACCTCTTCCAGCTCCTACCTAAGTGCTGGTTAATCCTAACAACATAAGGTGATCCACGGTTCATTGCGGAGGGAATTTAGGAAAATTTAGGATATTAGGAAAAACTTCTTTACTGAAAGAGTGGTCCGTCATTGGAACGGTCTGCTCTGGAAGGTGGTGGAATCACCGTCCCTGGAGATGTTTAAGAGTAGTCTTGATGAGGCACTGAGTGATATGGTTTAGATGATGGGATAGGTAATAGGTTGGACTTGATGATCTCAAAAGTCTTTTCCAACCTTGTTAATTCTGCAATTCTGTGATTCTGCGAATGGGTTCAGCACTCCATCAGCTTCTATATGACATATTTCTTCAGGCCGTGATGCATTCAAGCTGTCTATGGGTACAGCTTACTTGCAGTTGCTGCAGATCCTTTTTTCCGACTGCTGCAACTTGAATTCTAGAGCAATTAAATTTTCCAGAGTACTGTGTGCACTCCAAGCAGAAACTACACTTTGTGGCAAAATCACAGATTCACAGAGTCAACTACATTGTGTCAGCTTTGAGGAAAGTCGCAAAGGAACTTTTCTTAACTTGGTTGAGAAAACCAAGCATATTGGTTCAGACAACTATAATGGGAATATGTGAGACAGTTTTAGTCTTTGCCTGCAGTGAAAACAGCACATCCTTGGGAACAAAGAGGTCTGCTAGTACAATTTCAAATCTGACCAAGAAAATACTCCCAATTCAGATGCTTAAATTCCTAATGCCATACTGATGGGTTGTCATTGGTACAGAATGAGGCAGCTTGATTAATGTATGGAGAGGACAAAAAACAATGACTGCCTGCTGATTCACACTGCATTGCTTTTGGTTGACACATAGAGCCTAATTCAAGATTTCAGATTTTTATTTGTAAGACTTCAGATTGGGTAAGTCCCAAACCATTATTGCCTTCTGATGCATCTAAGTTTTATTTTTCTTTAGAATAGAATGTTATTCTTCGTCATTAGAAGCAGTCATCCTGTCTATTGAAATATGTTAATCTAGTTATTTTTGGTCTTGATAATTTTACCTGCCCTATTTTCTGCTCAGAAAAGTGAAACTAATTTGGTTTCTGTTTATCTTGCTTCCAAGCATTTTTTACTTTATTCTTACCTTTTAGGGTCTGTTATTTTTCAAAAGAAAGAACGAATTTGAAGGAACAAAATTATTTAAGCTAATATTACATACTGAGGCTTCTGTCAATTGTTTTGATAATGTCAGAATGTTTTACTCTATTTTTTTTCTTTTAATCAAGATGACTAGTGGTAGAATGTGATCACAAAAAAGAATGCTATATTAAAAAGAAATTTAAAGCAATTTAGATAAAGGGAGGGGAGGGGTGAAGGCATACAAAACTGGTGTTAAGCTTGTTTATATAAAATACTAATCTTTGCAGATGCTGTTGTAATTATTGGATGAGTTGACATGCAAGAAGATGAAACCTAGCAGGACTAAATTTTTTTTGTACTTTCAACAGGAAATTACAAATAACCATTGAGATCAAACACACATATTGATCCAAAGTACTATTATCTCAAGGAAATTGAAACAATGTGATTTCAATAAACCTGAAAAGGCCAGCAAATATTAACACAGTCTTCCATATGCTTATACCATTTTGGCATTTTTTCGCAAAATGATGACTGTTACAGGGGAGAGATTTTAGTGCATAGTCTGATGGGATGAAGAGTTTAAAACTGTTCCACGAAAGGCATTCATCAAATTATGTGCACTACAGAACAATAATATTGTTGTGTCTCACAGACAAATTTCATGCTGAGACACCTTCATCTTAATCTGACAAATGAGATGCAAACTAGAGATGAATCTGTATTTTGAGAGGTTATTAGATAGATATGAGAGACTTGTTTATCTTTGGGGGGCTGTTTTGGTAGCACAGCTCTGTTGGTTTTTTGTGCAGTTAACCACATAACAATCTTCCAAGACACAGATGCAGCATGAAATAGGCTCTTTTATTTATTTAAGTACTTCCTGTGTTCACTAGGCCAAGACAGGCTGAAGTTTTATTAATTAGCAAGGAGTTAATAAAACAGCAGAGCTGCCTCAGTTTGTACAAGCTAAAATGTTCTGCTGTATTAGTCAAAAAATGTCAACAGTGGGGAACTTCTACATCCTGCTGAAGTTAGTAGACTTTCAGATATACAAAGAGACTGCTACTTTATAATAATGAGAGAAACCTCTGGCTGCAAGCACAAAGAGAGTGCCAGTAGAGTTTGATGTATTTAGAAGTGCATTGTGACTTTCCATTTACTTCTCATTATTCTGTATCATAGATTCCTAAACTGAAAATAGAGAGTAGGTCTACAGTAGTGTTTTGAATATAATAGCTGTTGCACTACCGTGGTTGATAAAGCAAAATGGGAGTTACAGAAGCCAAGCATTTTGTTAAGTACAGTCATCCCTCTTGCACTTCGCACCCCCCATATTGTGGCTTCAGATCTTAGCGGCATGATTTTTTAGCGATGTAGGAGACCCATTTCGCAACTGTGCATGTGCCACCTGCCATGGCAGAAGCGGCTCCACTTTGCTGCCCTCCCCAGGCTCCGCCACTTCCCCCCCCGCCCCAGGCACAGCCAGGACTCCACCGCCTCACCACCCCCCTGGCACGGCCACCATGGCAGCTGATACACAGCAACACAGTGCTGAAACAGTGCCAAGGATCATCTGAGGGTGCGGGGCAAATTCGCATATTAATGAGCTGCCGTTCAAGGTCCGCGATATAGGAGACCTGACTGTATATCTGAATTGCACTTTAACAATGGATTATATGTAGGAATTAATAGCTGAGATGTGTTCATAAGACCAATCTGCAGATTGTCCATAATCACTTGTGAGGCGCCCTGTTATCCCCATGGAGAGAGTATAACCTATAGAGGTTATACAGTTGGGTCTCATATCACAGTACTCTGGTCTTGTTCATGTCCCATGAAGCCCTCCTTCCGCGTAGAATGGCAGCTCATTAATATGCAAATTTGCCCCGCCCCCTCACATGGCTCCCTGGTGCTGTTCTGTGCTGGGGGTGGGGGCAGGGAAGAGGTGGAGCCAGGTTGTGCGTGTGCACTTGGGAAAAGGGGCCTCCTTAATCGCTCAAAAATCACGCTGCTAAGATGTGAAGCCACAATATGGGGGGCGCGAAGTATATCTCGCTTAGAGAGGTGAGAAGGCTGGGACTGAGGATAGTGAGACCAGCTGACTGGTATATGCGTGGGCTGAATCAAATATTGCCTGTACTTTATGAGCAATGTTTCTTCATTTGCACAGTGATATGTTTACAAACAGTGGTTAGTTCCATTTTTATTGAAAGTGATACATTCTTCTTCTTAAACATTCCCTTAGAAAAACAAAACCTTTTTTTTACGAGAGTTAATGCCTCCTTGTGTCGGTCCCTTCCACCCACACACCCTGCATATGCACATAGTAATTTAACGTGACATTCAGAAAGAGAAAACAAACACCATTTACAATCAAGACATCAACCTATGTTTTAAAATTCAGATTATAGAAGTTCAGTGCCTGAATTTGCATAGAAAATGTCTGGTTTGCATAATAACTTGAAAACTATTTTCCTTCTCTAATATTTGAGTTTGAACTCGGTTTAATCAAAGTTCTTTCTGGAAGCTGCTGAAACATTAATGCTTAATTCTGGTCAAAATATTTGGTTTGGTTATTTCCCATCCTCTTGGATTGTAGTCAGATCCTTTGCAGGCCTCTGGGATCCCGATTTTCCCCTGTTCTTGCTTTTATTTTTGTGGATTTTTTTTTTAAGGCCTTTCTGATGGAGGTAATAATAGAGACTGGGAACGAAGTTTGAATCTAAGATGAGATTGGGCTAGATACTTTCTCTAGACCAATTAAGTTAACTTTGGGATTCTCTTTTAGAGGACTTATTTTGTGAGGATTTTTTCCAGCCTGTCATAGTAGCATCAGGCATGTCCTTCTGTTCAGTCAGCAGGACTTTGTATGTATGACACACTGTGGCCAAACTGTACTCTTCTCAGAAACATGTAATTTAAGATGTCAGGAAATTGTAGGTTAGTGTTTGTAAAAAATCAGGCACATTGAAGGAATTCTGACAAGCCTTCCTGGTACTTTAGGTTTTCTTTGTCTCCACAGATAATGCTTAGCTCTGTAATTACCTCCTTTGGAGATATAATTTCTTTTCATTCCTGTCCCTTGAGTTTTTCTTAACTTAGTGCTTCAGTAAAGTGTTACCTTTTCTTAAGAAAGATAACAATACTGTAACTTCAGAACCTGCATGTCTATGAACAATCCAGACAAAATACTATACTGCAGGCTATCCTGCACCAATACAGGTGTCAGATTGTGAATTAGGGGAGGTAGTACTTGCAACCTGAGTTTCTTATTGCAGAGAAGTATTAAAAACCCAGAATGATTCAAGGATTTAGTTACTCAAAATTATTAGATCTGGGAGAATTGTGTTCCTTGGGAAAGAGTAGACTAAGAGACTGTACTGATTTATTTTGTATCCTGAGAAGATGAGAAAGGATGAACTATCAGGTTATTCAAATAAAGTAGGGCTAATACAGGGGAATACATTCATTTCTCTTAAAGGAGATGGAGACTGAAGAAACTCATATGCGTTTCATTTCACTTACAAAATAGCTGAAATATTTAACAATTAGTCAGGTGCAGCAATTCATAAGGTTACTTGATATTAGCAGTTAAAAGTAAGGATGAGGTAATGATCCAGATTTATTAAAATTGAAGTTTAAGTTAAGTTTGGAGTGGAGATCAGATGTGAATGCTTAGAATTTCAACAGTTTTTCCGAGGATAAGTCATCTGCTAGACCAAATATGCATTTGTGATGGACACAATTTCATTCATTCCATTGTTTATTTAGCACTACAGATGTTTATTCAGATTGAATCATAAGTTTCTGTGTAATGTCTTTTCTAATGGACTTTTATCAGAACAGATCACAAAATACATATAAGTAACCAAAAGCTGAAAATGTGAGTATGTTTGAATAGAGATAATGGAAGAATATCCTTCTGTCCCACAAGCATAATTTGTGTCAGAACAGACTATAAAGATCACTTCTCTGAGGTCTTGTCCTGCCATGCCTACAAATGTGCCACTGAAACTGTGTTGGCAGAGTTATGGTGCAAACCTCCCCAGTGCTGATACAGCATATGCTGAGAGAAAAATCTTTTTTTTGTTGGCAAAGGTACCAGCTGCCTCAAATCTGTGTGACATAAGCCACCTGACAAATGCACTCTTATCTCAGTCTAGCTGTAACATAAAGCGTAAGGATCCAAATAACCTGCTCCATTGAAAAACAAGGAAACAAATCCCAGAACTGCCACCCAAGCAAGACTAATGTTTTAAGAACAGCGGCTAGTGAAAGTTAAAAACAAACTAGCATTAGAAAGACGCTGGTTTAAAAAGACAAACCGCGCTGTATACCTGGAAGAGTACTGATGTGCTGCCAAGACTTTGAGGGCACCTATCCACCCAGTTCCAGCTGCAGGGTTGAAAGTAAAGGTTTTCTACCCATCTGACTCCTCCAAAAATTATTTTCAGATTGCAACCAGAATTTCCTCCTCTATTTAATATAAATTGCTGCTGAGGCTAATTTGAACTTGCCGTATCATTTTTGTACTGAAGTGAATGAAGGGCAATCATGATTAAATCACCAAGCTGGGAGAATGGTGACACACAATCTGCTGTGTGTCTATTTTTGTGGTGACTGTTAGACTGAACAGTACATGAAATTAAAATTTTGACTAAAAAAGAAGCACAGTTTTAAGCTTCTACACAAGTCAACAAGTTTCTATAAAGACTTTGAGGGAACTGTAGCTTCACAGTTAATCTGTTAAGAGAAGTGGAGAAATAAGAAGTTTTTTTAAGGCAGGAGTTTTCATAACCAGGGTGTGATTTCACAAGATTTCAGCTATCATAGCAGCTGAAAGGGAGTGGGCTTACTCTTCTCCCTGGCTCTTCTTCCCGCCCCTGCCACACAGTTCTGTCTTTGCCTCACATCCGCTTCTGTGCTTATGGACCAGAAGATGTGCCAGTTCCACTTCCTGACCTGGCAAAGCACAGCTACCACCCTAAGTAGTTTTCTGCCACTTTAACAAACTGAATTAGTTTACTGTGAGATTGGATGCCTACTAGGACCTATTTCTTTTTGTAATACCAAAGGCATAATTTGTATCAAGTGATTTAGTTAAGCTGTGCCCTTAGGGTAGTTTCAAAAGATGCCTGAACCGTTCTAGCAACTTGCTGCTGTCAGCAGGAGGAATCCCCAGGTACACGTTTCCCAGTTTTCCCTGCATTTGGTGCTGTCCCCTCTTTCAGCTGGTTCAGCTCATTCAAGTGGCAGAAAATGAACCTAGCGAAAATGTGAACAGCTTTGTGTCAGTTTAGTGTTAACTGAACTCAGAAGGTATCAGACAAGACCCAGAGCCAGCATGGCTGTGAACTGGCACTGGGTACACTCAGCAGGGAAGAGGAGAGGGAGAAGCCTCTTTCAGCAGCAGAGGGCTCAGCTGGCTTGTGAGAAACCACGTTACTTCACACATTAGCACAAACATTTTCTCATTGTTAGGATGCACTCTGGTATGGAATTCATTTTTTAAAAAGTATTCTGTCCCTCAAAGGTAAAAAGAAATTATATACCTGTTTTCCACAATTAGATCGTTCCAAATGAAAGGAGAAAGAGAATAAACAGAATTGGGGTTTGGAGCTGTTGGGAGACAGAGACTATATGGACTGTGTGACAAATAAAGCCATTTTTGTTTCTTAAATTTTTCAGAAGTTTTAACACTTCTGCAAAGAATGATGAGTTTCCAGCAGTTTCTTCCATGAGTGTAAAAAAAACCCCACACAAACAACACCCCCCCCCCAAACGACCCAACCCCCAAACAAAAAAAGCAAACCAAAAATTTAAACAACAGCAACAACAGCACCAAAAACCCCCAGGTGTTTCTCTAGCCATTAACACCCTAATTAACACCTTACTACTTTCAAATGGTAGTAGAGTTGATGGTAGCAGAGTTGATGGAGCTGTGGCAGCTGGTGGCATAACTTTCCTGGTAAGGTTGAAGCATGAAAGGGGCAAAAATCATAAAGAAAGGGTGTGATTAATGTCCTTAAAAATATAAGGTATTGATAGCAGGGCAATGAATAAGCGTCTGTATTGAAATAGCAGTGCCTGGATCGCTGCTGGTATCACTTGGCATTGTTTTGTTGGAGGCAACCCTGCCGTACTGTAGAACGAAAAGAGATTTGCCAGCAGAATTCACTAGGACAACTTCCCCCTCAGCTCCACAGTGCAGGGACCGCCTTAACCTCATTTCAAATAGGCACAGTCACTAGGGCAAGGCAACTTCTTGTAGGGATAACTGTGTCTGTGGGAAGGTTCTTGCCAACATTGTTAGTGCTACAGTTTCGCGATTGCTTTAAGCCAGCCTGTGTGTGGGCTGGCGTCAAAAAGGGAGGTGCCAGCCATGTGTTTCTGCCGCCTCTCTGGTGCCAGTGTGAGCATGAGTGGTAAACTGTAAAACTAACCTAGGGAAAAAAGCATGGGAGGGGTTGGCCAGATCGCATCCCTGATTTCTTACCATCTGATTACACAAATGCCAGCGCTGGCACTGGGGAGGTTGGATGGGGGTGGAGGAGGGAAAGGTTCTTAGGCTGCACCTGTGGCTCAGGCTGGTTTACAGCGATGGAGAACACACAGCCTGGAGTGGGGATGGGGATTTTTTTTTTTTTTTTTTTAATTCTAAATCAATCCTATCATGCTCACATATTTTGGGATAGGGATTCTCTCCTAGAGGTATTCGGTGCTTGGGAGGCTGGCCTGGCTCTTGCTCCATGTAGGTCAGTGAGGAGTGCAGTCTCTTGTTCCCAGAGTATTGCTATAGCTACTGCCAGCAAGAACGCGGGATTTCTTAATTAATTGTGTTCCATGTAATACAGCACACACCTAAGCCTCTGATGGAGCACAACCATAGTTTCCAGTTTAACAATGTATCAAGGCATGTCATTAATATACAGTTACATATGCTAAGTCCTGTCTTATGTAAGCAATAACACACAACAAGGTGTGCTTTTGTCAGCCACTGTGCATGCATCTTGGATGTACTGGGGCAGCAGTGTTGCTGAGGGCTATAACACACCCAGGGTGTGGGTGTATTAGCTGACTAATGCACATTTTTTAGTGTTATTTTGCTTATTAAATACATTGAAGGGAAATGTTTTAAAGTAAATTAAAATCTGACTTATGAAGAATCAACCCACTGTGTAACTGGAAGGGAGCAAACACAAAGAAGTAACCAAAGCTGCAGGGGTACTTCTACCTTTGAAACTCCCCTTTTGGTGTGTTTTCCTCACAGGTAGCAGTGGGGGGGGTTGTAGTGACTTGGCAGTGGAAACAGAGGGTCTGTGTTTATTGAACAATTAGTTGCTCAGACATTGCAGTTGCTATTGGTGATGTTGTTCTGGTCTGAGTCCTAACTCTAGAATTATCACTGATACATAAGAGGAAAAGGTTCACGAGAACATCTTTTTTTGTATATTTCATCTGATCTATTTTCTGAGTTTTTTATATACAAAGAAATATTATTTGTCTTCATATTTGGATCCCTAAAATTTCAGAATTATGTTAATTTTAAATTGAATTAGTAGCTACTTTCATCTTGTAAGGGGAGAAGTTAGCATCTAGCTCTGCAGCTTTAGAACTGGAAAATAAATGGCAGCCTGCATTACTTGGAACTCACTTTTACATGGCAAAGAATGCCGGTATCAATGTTGTATGGCACATCAAAATTTACTTAAGAGCAGTTACTATTAAATTTTCCCTTAAGAACTGTAGCTCCTGCATTTATCTTGATAAATTAGAAAGTTATTGCTTAGGAGAGTGAATGAATGAATGAATGACTAAAGAAATCTGCTTGCTATCTTTAAAGTAATTTACATACTACAGAACAAGCCACTGACATGGGTATATTTTTCCTGTCCAATATAGATGTAAATCCTTGATCAAAGTTAGTTCTCATCTTAATCAGTTCTTACGTATGTGATAGAAGTATTAATGGATGTGATTTCAGAGCAAAAACAAATCTATTGACTTGATGAGGTCCCTGGGTATTTAATTTTATTTCTAAAAATATCTCATGCATAGTTCCTGTATTATTAATTCCAGGTCATTCTATGACCTCAAAACATATCTAATATCTCAGTAGCTGTAGTAACTATTTTTTGTTTAAAATTACTTTGACAAGCCCATTATTAACAGGAGTATGAGTAACTTGATTCAAAGGAAAATAATTTCATTTGAGAAACATGTGATGACCGAACCTTGTGTATCTCAGTTTTGCTTGGAAAGACTAGTGAGGAGTAGCTACTCACAAAGTATATCAATAGCAGGCTCTTCTGCCCCTTAGTCCCAGCTAAGATAAAGCTACAACTAAGATAAAGCTACAACTTTATCTTAGTCCCAGCTAAGATAAAGCTACAACTCATAGTAACCACAGTAGCAGCAAATCAAATCAGCATAGCCTTGTGGTGGAGTGGCCAGTAGAAATAAGGAGGTGTGAGTGGATTTGAATTTGTATCTGTAGAATATTTTTGCATTAGAGCTGTTTTGTCACATATAGTTGGTGATATATTACGGGATTACCTAGAAGCTGTATCTTCATTGTGTTCTGTTTGTATTGCTACAAATACTCTGTAACTAATTTAGTGGTGCTTGAGAATATGAAATATTGTACCTAGGCAATATTCTCATCAAAAGCTTGCACGTTATGTTGATTTTTATTTGGTTGAATTTCCTAAAAGAGAAGTAAACTTAGAAGACCAGGAGAACTGTTGTTCATCTGGGATGAAGCGGGACATATGTAAGTGTGTCCCATTGGGTCTGCTCAGTGGAGCTGAGTAAACTGAATGGTAGTGGACAGGAGGTGCTTTACAGACTTTGGGCACTCCTATTGAAACTGTCATAGCAACAGACATATTTAAACATCTGTCATCCGTATGATTCTAGTATGAGTTCTATAATACAAGGGAGACTGAGAAGACAAACAAAGCTATCCTAGGAAGTCATTTACAGTGGCAGAATGCTTAGGAGAAACACTGTGGTGATGCTAGTGAGACTGAGCATTCTAAAAGCATATTAGCCAAAAGACAGCAAAATATGTAATTTTTTCTTTTCCCTTGCGACATAGACAGGGTTTAATATGGCATGTCTGGTTGCTTATTATCGGGATTGTCTGACTTTTTCCGTCGTATTACAGTTGCCTGTAACTTTGGGATGTTTCATCCATGATTTTTTCATAATAGGCGTTGGCCTCAGGTTGAAATTTTCCTAAGCTATTCTTGATGAAACATTCAGTTTTCTGGAATATTACTAAGAGGTATTATGTTGTTATTATTACGTGGTCATAGTTCTAAAAATTCAGATGGCTTTTGTTTAACTCTGCTTTTCTGCAAACTTACTGCCTCTGGCTAGAATTTGACTTCTGTTTTGACAATGTGGGTTTTGCCATCCCTTGAAATCTTTTCCTATTTGAAATGTTATTAAAAGCTTGAAACCCTTAAACATAACAGCTTGTTATGTGCTCAGTAAAGATTTCTTCTGTCTTGCAAATAAACATCTGAAAATTCTGTTTTCTCTGGGTGTGCTAAGGCTTCTTGCAGCTAACCAGCTGACTGTAGGGTCCCCCAACAGCTGCTACTTCCATTTGCACACTGCATGCATCATCCCAATCTGAGACAGAGCCTGGACGTTATCTTCTCCACTCCTATGTGTAATAAGCTTTTTAGTATGCCATGCCTAAAAATATGTTCCAGTGTAGAGCAAGAGAGTGAAGTGAGTGCCTGCATTTCACAATTCTTGCTTTGGGCTAAAGGGAAACAGAGCTACAGAACTGATAGTAGGACTTCTAATTTCCCCGTATATTCTGGGTCACAAGAGCCAATGGTCTGGAAAATGTAAATTTAATGCTTGAGCTAATGTTTTCATGTCTGTTGATTTATTGTGATCTAATATTTGAATTCCCACTAGTTGGTCTTCATGGTCTCACGGAATCAAATCAACTACTGGGACAAAATCAAAGTGCTGTCTTTTATTAAAATGTGCACTTCCTTTTCTACATGTGTATTTCCTGTGCTTCCTTTAAAAGTCTGCAGCTGAAAACTTCACTTAGGGTTTCATCAATCTTAAAAACTCTCAGAAGCCTCTTAAAATAGGGAATGCATCTTCCTGTAGGGCATATTCAGAAAAGTGTGTGCAGAAGAGGGGCATAATAATCCAATAGAAATTCTGCAACTTTAACTACAGAATTAATTATCAATTACGTACATGGCTGAAATTACTACTAGTGTTGTGGTAACCAAGGCTATGGTGATATGGGCTTTGCTACTTCTGCATCTATGCTGCATCTAAGTATGTGTAAAACTGATATCTAAAAGTCAGCGTTTGTGTCAAATTACTGATGAACACTAACTCTCCTCAAGCTGACTGATAAAATCAAAAAGAACGTGCTGTTTTTCACCACAGCCTATCAATTTACAGGATTTGCAGTGCCTCAGAGACTGCACTTGTTTCATTGCTTGGTGATCTCGACTGTGGAAGGGGAACAACTGGTTGTATTAACCAGTTTCCTGTTACAAAGTGCCAGACTGGAATGATTTCCTACTGAAAGGCTGTAAAAAATGTCTGACTGGTCTTTCTGTTATTCTGGATGGGGTGCTGTAGTTGTATGCATTACTGTTAAGCATGGGTCGTATTTGTTTAGTCTCTCTCAGTTTAACAGATATTCAGTAGCTGAGGGATGCAACCTTGGGCAATTGAAGAAATATTGATGAAAGTGAGGAGCTGAGCAGTATGGGAGGGTTGAACCAGTTTTTTGATTTGAAGAGGAGTCTTTCAAGTTTTTGGCTTGGGAGTCATGATTAATCATAAGTGAGGAGTGTCTGTGTGACAGTCTTTTGTTGGTTTGGGAGATTTTTTCAAATCTGTAACTTGTGAAAATAATTCTTGGCCATTTCAGATGCATCACTACAAAATCCACCGCTTTGGAATGTGGACTTCAGAATACTTCAGTGTGCCCAAAGGTTTCTAAAGTGCTTCTTCCAAAGGCTTCCTTTAACTGATGGAGAGCACTGACTGTTACACATTGTGTCTTGAAACTAGTACATTTGCAATGCAATTTACATTTATGCATACAGTTCTTTTTTAGAAAAAACTTTTATCAATTTGAACGTATCTTCGATGCCTCAGGTATTCCTTCTGTCCTTTTGCAATTCTGAAACAGTGGTTAAATATGAACATAATTTTTAATTAGGTTTCCCCAGTGCTGAACTTGCTGCAGTCTGGTCTGTTCTACATTAGTTTGCCGGTCAGAAGTTGTTGACCTTTAGATTATGCTGCAAAATCCATCTGTTGCTGCAGGCCTCTGTAAAGAGAGATATAAAAAAATATTATCTCCTGTCAGTCAGCCATGTAAACAAACTTGAATATAAGCAGCAGCTCAATTTTCCAAGATCTGAGTTCATTCAAAATAAGGAGGGAGAGGAGAAGCTGTGAACCTGTGCTCCCTATTCACTGGAGAATCCTTTCTCAGCTGTTATGCCCTAATAAAATGCCGTTGTCCTATATTAAAATCCCCCTGCTTTCCATGGGAGAAGCTGCTCTGTGGATAACCCTAACTGCTAATTAAATCCTCTCCTATGATCTAAGAAGACAAAGGCCACAACCTCCAGTTGCTTATCTATCCGTGCCCTCCCCATTGCCAGCTTTCAGCTTGTTCTTATGGCAATCTCACCCGGGAGACTTCCTTGTTAGCAATCTGGTATTTACACTTCTTGTTATGTACCCGTCAGCTGTCTATTTCCATACCCTAAACACTCTTTGACATTTCCCTTAATTTAGTGCTTTCTCTCCCACAATCTCTAGGACTGTCTAGAGAACTTACTCTCATTTTTGCCCCCCAGTGTTGGCTAGCGACATATACAACAGTCTTTGGTTTACAGATAAACTACAATTTAGTGGCCCTAATGTGTTTAAAATATGGCTGTTCTAGTAACTTTTACTCATATAAATACCACTGACATGTCTGAAGCTTCTGAGTCCAATTTAAACTGAGGTTGACAAATACTTCTCCTAATTACAGCACAGTGATGTTCTTGCTCCTTCACCTGCATTACATTAATTGTCAATGCCTTTTAATTATGCAAATTTTCTTCCATTAATAAGGTAAGCACACTGTTCTCAAGACTATTTTGGTTATGTTCTCAGATGTGTTTGCAACATTTTCTAATTTTAACTTCCTATATTTTATTATCTCAACTCTAAACCTGTGACTGTTTATCATTGAAATGCTATCATATCTTCGCTTGACTGCACTACAGCAATAATATTACTCAGTGTATCTTATGATTTTATTAGAACTTTTCATTTTATTTAGAAAATGAAGAAAGGTTTCACTTTTTTTTTTTTGGCTCTGAGCATCTATTCAGAGAATTCCTGCAGTCTACACCCATCACAAAATGATCTCATAGTTTTGTGAATCTTAGTCCTTTCCACTGCCTTATTATCCTTTTCAAAAGTGCTTCCTGGTGGTGCTCACATTAAACAATGACAAATAGACCTATAATTTGTTCTCAGAGTGGAAAGCTAGGTATGTTATTATGATATATTTGTGTGCTTGTCATATGTGTGTTACAAGTACATGGGAACCTTCTCCTCAAAAACTTCTCATTTCTGTTTTCCTGAGCAATTTCAGAAACTGCACCATATAAGAAAAGTCACTTAGAGTGTCAGTTTTGAGGAAAGTCCCTCTGGTGTGTGACAGTTTTGGGTGGAAGTGTGATAAAGGATGGACACAATTAGTACTTTATCCAGGAAATGTTTCAAGGGAAGTCATAGAAGTCATAGGAAATACGTAATGGGATAGCCTACCTTCCTCGTGAGGTGTCCATTAGAAGACTTCTTAGTATCTGCAATTTGTCCTATGATGTTTATTTCCATAAATATTGAGGGACTAAGAAAAGCTCGTTGGAAATCACAGAATCAGTAAGGTTGGAAAAGACCATAGAGATCATCAAGTCCAACCTATCACCTGTTACCTAATCTAATCTAGTCAAACCTGTTACCTAAATGCACAGTGATAATTTAGGTTATTGTTTGTGTTGTTCTACCAACTTGATTGATATGTCAGTCATCCAGGTTATACTCCAAAGTGTGTACTGTTCAAAAACTTGTCCCATGAGAGCCAAAGGTGCCACTAGTCATGCTTCTGGATAGTCCTCATTAATAGCATATCAGTTCATCAAATGAACATACATCATCTGCCGTGATGGTAGTCATTCATCACTGTTCACAAACGTTTTGAGACACTATTGTATCTTTGTATAAGACTTCATTTTCTAGAGTGGCACATGAAGTATTCCTCTGAAGACAAAAAGAGGGAAGTCTTGTACTTATATCACAAAAATCACTTATTAGACTTCTGCTTTTTGCTTCTGTAAGTCACACAGTTTCATAATCTCAATCTGGTTTTAAGGTATATAGAAATGTCTACAAAATTAAGGTGCTAAAAAATATTTTGGAACAATTTGATTAAGTGAGTAGTAACAGGTCAGCTGGTCCCAGTGCTAACTGTCCAAGAAACTGTTGAGCATGTAGCTGTGGTTTGCAACCTATCTAGTAAACCATTATCTAAGATGTTTAAAGGAGCTCCAGGGATCATTTTGACAATTAACTCTGACTTCTGTAAGGCTGAACTGTTAGGTATGATCATAGGGAAAGGACAGGTAAACAGAAAGATAAATATAGCAGATTACATAAGAATAAATGTAATGTCTGTAGAGGGAAGTTGTATTTACCCAGATCCTCCACATGAGTCAATAGCATGTGAAGAATTGTAACCCATTTTATATAGTGGACAGAAAGGCATTTCTTAGGGCTTCTCAGTAGAACTTCCTAAAGCCCCTGAGATGCCATGAGAGGGAAGTTCTTTTCACGGATTAATAGCAGCCTAAATGATAGAAAAGAATAAATGCCTAATATGGCACCATAAATGTAGATTACTGTCATAAGACCACTGGGATCTTTGCTCTGCAATGCATTCATAAATCACCTGGAAAAAAGATATGAAGAGTCCTGTGACAAAGACTTGATGATACAGAATTATTCAGAACTAAGGCTGATTGTAAGGAGTTGCAGACAAGTCAAAATATTGATGGAATAAGTGACAGAATTGCAGATAACATTCAGTAATGACAAATACTGAATAATGTATATAGAGAAAAATCCTCATAACTATTATACCAGCCTTGAGGATTGCAGAACATTGATCCAAGAAAAATGTCTGTGAGGCCATAAATGTGGCTGGTCAGCTCCTTTCATAGATTGCTGCCTAGTGTCTGTAATTTTAATTTTGACTGAAGTCAGCCTGCCGTCATTATTGCAGGGGCCTGTCAGATGACAAAGGCTTTGTAGAAGCTTTTTGGAAACTTGGACCTGATAAGAAGGAAGTATCTTATCCTTGAAGTATTGGTGTTGGGATGTAGAGAAGGTGTGTGCCAGTCCTTGTGCTGCAGCAACGTGAGAAGTGCTACTTGATAGAGGGCTGTGGCAAGCTCTCATACAGTGTAAGATATTTTGGAGCTCAAAGGTACCTGCCTTACCCACCCTGGTGTATTGGGTGACAGGAGAAAAGTGTAAAGCCTGGATTCAGAAAGACCACTGGGTCTGAGGCACATTTCTTTGATGACACATCCAACTTCTTTGGGAGGGGAAATAGACCATATGAGTACACCTACTCCTTGAAAACCTAAAAAGGTACCAGGAAGCTTGTTAGCAGCCTTCAGGCAGAGCATTACACTGCTATTAAAGATCCACAGGAAATACAAGAAGAAAGGGCTCTCTATATACACCTTTTCTCTCTGGATCCACTTCATTCTGGCACTCGCCGAGCCTTGTGCGATTATGACGAATAATCAGCAGAAGACTGGGAACAGCTGAAGCTGTGGGAGGAGGTTTAGGCAGGGAAGATAAAATGGAGTGCTAAGGTTGTCTCAGCACCTAAATGAAAACCTAATGGGAAGTCAGGGCATCATCCTTTCCTTGGATGACAGAAATCAGATCCAAGACCTTGAGTTTCTGGAAAGGTGGTAGCCAAGTATCTACACAAGGGATTTTTTTCCTGGCATCTGCTAAGGTGGCCCAACCATATTCCGGGGCTTGCTTAAGGACTCTTACAGTACTGATGATGACGGTTGTGGCTTTCTTATATCACTATCTCTACACACAGTCTGTCTTGGGAGAGGGTGCATCAATGACGTCCTCTCATGATGTGAAGGAACCTGACTGATTGAAGTTGACTGATTTTGTCCCCTAAGGTAAATTTCCAGCAGCTGCTCATGGATTTCTGTGAAGGGATGGCTGGCAAAACTGGGTTTGGAATGATCAGAATACAGAAGGCAGTGCACAAGGTGGTTGTGCATACCTGCTGTAAGGGGGCATCTTGGAACTTGCGTGAGCTTTTTAATGGTGCCATGGAGGGAAATATCTGTGGATAATCAGCAACTTCTGTTATTTAAAGGGATCAAATTGCTTCTTCCTGGTTCAGGGAACAATCTCTCTGTATTTGTCCTAGGACCTAACACGGGAAGAAGCTCTTTTCCCTGGTAGAGAAATGAACTCCATAAAGAGATCCTTTGATAGACATTACAAAGAATGTATCTAGCCTGCCCCATCCCATGCAGTGCCACCCAGCAGATGGCTGGTGGTCCATCTGCAGGTACTGACTGCAGGGCAGCCATTTGTGATAGATCATTGTGATATGTACCAAGAGCAAAGAGCTTTAGGCCTAGGAGATGGGTTCTCAGCCTGTTCCAGTAGTCAGCACAGAGAAGCAGTACTATGTCATACGGTTGATCTGTTACAAATTCCATTAGCAAGTCAAGAATCACAGTAATAAGAGTTGCAAACAGTTCATAGGCTAAGATACGTTCAAACAAACAAAATGTCTGTAGAACAGCTAGGACTAGTAACTTAATTAAAATGTTACATTTACTGTAATTTATGAGTGAAACTAGGTTCTAAATTCACTGAGCACATAAATGATTGGAAATGATTAATTGGCTTTCATTAAACGAGAGGGAGAACTAGAGAGTGCTATGTTCTGAGCAACTGACATGTGATAATGACTCCTCCTGCAGAAAGGCATAATAGAAAGTAGTCTGAGTCACTCATTAACATCTACCACTGCCCTTTCTGTAAATCATAAGTCATTAAAGTCTAATAGAGCTTCTCTGGAACTTAAATAAAAATTTTTACCTTACTAGAATGTTTTATTCGGATTTACTGTAGTAGTCTTAGAGGCTGAAACTCTTATTTTGAACAGGCTGGGGAAAGTAAACCGGGTCCAGAAAGCCAAGGCTTTGTATTATATTACTGTGTTGAGGGATAAAAGTTAACTTAAATTGTTTCATTGTCAATTCATTCCTTGCTTTCACTGCAAAGAGTGATGATTTTCCTGGCAGTTCAGTGCTCTAGTGCTCTTAAATTTGTATCTTCTAAAAATAGATTTTTCACATTTTTTTACAGATCATCAGATGTCCCCCATCTGGGAGATCTTTGTCTTGGGTTGAATTTAAATCAGCAATTTAGTGAAAGACTCGATATCTCATTAGCAATCTCTTGATCCACCCAGTTCCCCTGGGTGCTGTTTTAGAATGATAATCCGATCATTCTTCAAATCTTTTTAAGCAATCAGTTTTAAGTGCAACTCTTAGAAGATAAGATTTTTCCTGCTAGTTAATTTAAAAAAAAAAAAACAAACCCCAAACACCCACAAACCAAAAAAAGCAACACAGGTGAGCTAAGGCTTTGATCAGACAGGTATCCTTTTAAAGTCAGATATAGTAATTTTACGTTTTGTTTCTACATGTCCGACACTATGCTAGAGAGTAATCCAAATACAGTATCAAAAAAAGGGTGAAAAGCTTCAAAATGAACATCCCAGCCAATTTAGATTGGGTTGAGTGCTTGAAATAGTGCAATAAATCTTTAATGTACCAAATTATTTTTATCCTGACATAAAGGCAACTTCCAGGTACCTTAACCTTACCAAAAAAGGATCATAGATTTGGTTGAACTTCAAATCTCCTTTAGGATTCAAAAATCCTCTGACAAAGCACTGAGACTTTCTTTAAAAGTCTCATTGTCACTATCTCGCTTACCATAGTAGTTTCCTTAATAGAGTGCTGCTCATGTTATTTGTTCTCTCTGTTATGTGGTCAGGGCCTTGCAAGACTTTGCTGAAAGCTGGATTTGCTGGTGTCAGTAGTAATTGAGTTCATTGCTTTTCCTGGAATAGTAATGAGATCATCACATCAGCTTTGTGTTGTGATGTAAGTTTGCACTGTGACTGGAGGACAAAGTTGTAGGATTGACAGCCATGGTGGGTATAAAAGCAAAAGGCAGTACAGTTATACCCCCTCATTTGTGAGGAACAGGTCATGCCAGGGCTCTCGCAGAACGTCAAATTCGCAAACATACGCAGGTCAATAATATGCATGCAGGCCATGCCCATTGCTCCACCCCCACCACCACTCCTGAGCACTGGGGACACTTTTCCACTCCTCCCCACGGGCTCTCTCAGCACAGGAGAGCAAAGGGAACCATTTCTGAGCCCCCTCTGACTCGGGAGACACACACACCCCGCCCCCCCGGGAATCCTTGGGCTTCTCCGGGCTGCTCTCCCCCAAGCCGACCACAGTGCTCCTGCCCGCCCCGTCCTGGTCCTGCACCGCGTCCCAGCCCCATGTGGCGCGGGCGGGCTACAGCTGTGGCAGTGGAGTGAGCATGTCCCACTGGCTGTCACATCTAGTCCCACTTTCCTGGGGCTCTTCACTTCCCTGCCTGTAGCCATGGAAACAGTAACACCTGGGGGGGTCAGTCCCCAGTTACGCTTAAAGTAACAGGGGACAGTTTGACTCCTGACCCTCCCCACAGGGAGCACTGGCACCACCCCTTGGTGAAGCAGAGGTACTGCGCATGCTTTGACCAGGGAACCTTGCAAATGCCTGAGACCGAATTGTGAGAAATTTTCCTCGTAAATCCGCAGGGTCGTAATGGAGGGGTCGCAATGCAGTGGGGATATACTGTATCTTGTGGCAGACATCCATGTACTCATTCTGCATCTGAAAACATTGTGGTTTTATAAGAATACAATGTAAGAGTATGTAATGACTTCCTGTTTAACAAGAATCTGCCTGAATTTTCATAGCTCTGTTAATATTTAAATTATTGACCTAATCAGGTTAAGTGCTGCAACATCTAATTTTAAGGCACACCTTCTTCATGATAGCTGTGCAATGGCAAATGCAAAACACTGATGTAATTAGCTGCACATCAGCAAAAATGTCTGAGGAGTTTTAACATGAAGCCTCTAAAAGAAAACATACTGCTTTTTATTAAGTTAAAAATGTTTTATTTGAAACCTGTGCCTATTTATTATGAATACCTCCATATGATAGTAGAGTAATACCTCACCCTTTGTGAGGAACGGGTCTTGTCAGGGTGTCGCAAAAAGTCTGATTTGCAAACACGTGCGGGTCATTAATATGCAGATAGGCCACACCCATCGTTCCACCTCCAGCCAATCAGAAGCACTGGGGAGCATTTTCTGCTCCTCCCCACAGGTTCTCACAGCACAGGGGAGTAAAGGGAAGTGTTTCTGAGCCCTCTCTGCCTGGAGAGACTCCCCAGAGAATCCCGGGGCTTCTCTTCAGGCAGGCTGCTGCCACTGTGCATGCGTGCACCGCCTCCGCGGCGGGGAAGGGGTGTCCCGGGGCTGTGGTCAGTGCTTGTGGAGCCTGGGAAACCTTAACTTCGCAACACTGTGGCATCCAGTGCCCCTTAGGGTGGGGGTGGTGTCGGTGTCAGAGTT
>WEKX01000108.1:16446-47407 GCA_013390025.1 Pitta sordida | reverse complement strand
CATTGGCCTTCTTAGCCACCTGGGTATGATTCATTGAATGCATGAGTCAAAACTTAAATTATAGTCACCTTGGAGGGAGGGGTATCAGTGGTCTTCAGTCATTGATTTCTCCTGTTCGGAAGACTAAATGGTTTCTTTCCTGTATGATGAGGACTATAAGGACACTTATGCACTCTTTTCTCTTATTGGTTTTATTAAATGAAGTGTGAGTTCAGTGACGAACAGCAGGGAAGACACTGTCTTGGTAGCCAGGAGAGCTGTGTCCTAGGAGGGCATCAGGCAAAACATTTCTAGTTGATCAAGGAAGGGGATTGTCCTGCTCTGCTCTACACTAGTGCAGTCTCACCTTGAATATTGTGTGCAGTTTTGGTCTCTGCAATATAAGGAAGATATTAAGTTCTTAGAGAGCATTTAAAGGAGGGCAACAAAAATGGTGAAGGGCCTTGAGGGGAAGCTGTAGGAGGAGCAGCTGAGGTGTCTTGGTTTGTTCAGCCTGGAGAAGAGGAGACTGAGGGGAGAACTCATAGTAGACTACAACTTCCTCATGAGGGAAAGAGGAGGAGCAGACATTGATCTCTTCTCTGTGGTGAACAGTGACAAGACTTGAGGGAATGGCCTTAAGTTGTTTCAGGGGAGGTTTAGGTTGGATATTAGAATAAGGTTCTTCATCCAGAAGGTGGCTGGGTGCTGGAAGAGGTTGCCCAAGGAAGTGATTACAGCACTAAACTTGCCAGAGTTCAAGAAGCATCTGGGTGATACTCTCAGGCACATGGTATGACTCTTGGGGATGGCACTGCACAAGGCTAAGAGTTGGACTAGAAGATCGTTGTGGATCCCTGTCAGCTTCCAGCATATTCTGTGATTCTCTGATCTAACTCTACCAGTAGAAAACACAGCCACATGCTAACAATCTCAACATCCAGGTCAACATACAGCAGTCACAAATAGTAACTGAGTAGTATATAATCCATTACATTCAGGCTAAAGAATCAGATTTAACAGAGTAGTTAGATTTTATAAGAACTTGAAATAGGAATTGGTTAGTAAAATCCAATAAAACAGAGCTTTTACAGTAGTAGAATATATGCATATCTATTACACAGCTAACCATGTCTGAACTTGTTTTTAACAATATATTAGTATTTACAGAGCATAGTATCCTGTAACTGTCTGGTTAAAATAATAACTGTAAAATTTCATTTGAGGTAGCACTGTTTCTCATTCAAAGTGTCTCTCACTCAACGGCTTCTCATTACCAAGAAAAATTAAATAAAAAGTCCAATATGTACAAGATATATATTGTATAAAAAAAAAGAAAGCCACTGAAGCATATTTATTGAATGAGATTGTTTGGTTTCATTCAAATGATTATTCTCAGTGAGCCAGCCACAGGATATTTCTTACCATTTGAGTAGGAGCCACAACTTTCATTGCACTTGTTTGTGCTCGTATGGAAAAGAGACAAATGGCATTGTGAAGAATGACTGGATAATGTACTAAAACAAAACATCGTGACTACAATATCCATTTCTACCAGTTTCCTTTGCATTAACTTTATGATATTTGAATAATGTACAGTATAGGAGAGGAAGCATAACGTTTCAACATAAAGCTTTGTCTAAATAGGTTGTCAGTGACATGAAACTAAAATGTGTATGTGTGCAATTGTTCCAGATGGGGCAAAGAGAGTGTTTTCTTCCAGTACCCACACTTCTACTTTCAGTACTTTTCAAAGCGAAAAATTAGTAGCTGCTAGCAGAACTTGTTTGTAATGTGATGTCAGAAATCAGGGTCCTTCAGAATCCAGTGTAAAAGCAAGGAACAGAGGAGTCCTGCAGTCTCCTGAATGAAATTGAAGGCACCACATCATTTAGATGATGAATACAGATTATAATATAGACCATTTGCCTTAAGTGGCTAATATTAAATATGTTCTAAGTAGCTAATATCAAATATTTTTGGCTTTGTTACAGACTCAGAATCAATAAATTTGATGGAATACTTAAAACATGGCAGGGCTGGACTCTAATTTAGATTGCACTTTTGGCTGAAAGGTAAATGTAGCAGTTTAGATACTATTCAGGAGCTGGTTTCAGCTGCAGAAAATTTGGTGAATTGAGACATAAATGATCTTGACTGGTTATTTATCTTGTTATTTCCACAGAATACGATGTTTGCAGTGTGTAGAAATCCTTTCACTGTGAGAGTAGTGTTTGATTAATAAAGATGTAGTGGAGGGAAACCGTCACTTTATGAATGAGAAGAAACACACTCATGTCCAAATGTATATCCAGTCACCCAAATACTGAGCTTGAATTCTATATATTAATGTATATATAATAAATTTGTTCTATGTCATGTATTGAATCTAATTGTTCCATTAAAAATGTTGAAGATCAAATAGTTTTTAAAATAAGATCTTTTCAATGTCATTTTGAATGCCACAGTAATAGAATTTTCTCATTGCAAGTGACATGATTAATAATCTGCGAGATTAGAAAANTTTATCTCTCCATCTTCAGTCATGGCTTAGATGGATTCTGCAGTACTGGTTCTCTCTCTCTCTGGTCCATAGGTTTTCACTATGATCAGTCCAATTCACAAGCATCAGAGATGCCTGGAAGAACATCTCTACCCCTTCTCTCGTGGGCCTGGGGGCCTTCAATCTCTCAGCCTCCCGAAGCAGGTTCTGAACCGGCACTCTACATCTTGCTACTGAACTTTTCTCTCCCAAGTATGTTATTCACACAGACGTCTCTATCTCCTTCTGCTCGTGACCTTGGCAGCAGCAAGGCCCAGGCAAGAACTGAGCTGTTAACCCCCTCGCTGCCAAAGCAGCAAAAAACCTAAACCCAGGACACCAACCTGGTGGGTTGACTTTCTGTTGTATTTTTTACACCTCTCCAGTCTCAGCAGCCAAAGGTCAAGTCAATTAAATTTCCTTGTTTTCAATTTTAAATAGATTTACTTGTACTTTAATGCTTCATGTGGAAGCCCTACGTTTCTGGAGCTGCTGGTTTTGGACTTATAAATATTCAAGAAAAAATGAACTGACAGAACATTAGAGAAGTTGTACTTGGAAGAGGAAATTCTGCTCTACAAAAAAATGTCATTAAAATGTATCTATGTCTGAGTTAGTAGTGCTCCAGAGATCTGTTTTATACAAGTAATTGGAGCAGTTTGTATGCTAATCAGACCCCGAGTAGCCTAAATACTTTTTCTAGCATTTAAACTCTTTTTTATACATTAAGATGCCCCGGACATATGTCATATGTGAAGATAAGACAATCAGCCTTCTACTTCAGTGATTAACAATAGCCTTAGGTAGAGTACAGACACCTAAATCAGTGACAACAATCCAGGACATTATGCTGTGATGGCTCTCTGGTCCTAAAAGCACCTGTAATAAGAGACTATGGGCTTAACTGATAATGTATATAAATAAAAATATGTACAGAATAATCCAGACCATGGGATCTACCTTTTAGGATTACAGCTGACTCCACAAAAAAACTTGATATGTCAGAGAAATATTCCAATTTCTCATTTAAAAGGCTTGCTATAATGATCTTTAAGTGGCTAATAAAGCAGTGTGAAATTTTTATCCCCTTGGTTATTTCAAAGAAATTCTGCATTTTTCATGTTGTAACAAGATATTGCTGGCCATTTCTCCTTGCTCTGAACTGGTAGTTAACTCTTCTGGAGCAATGGTTAAGCAATTAAGTATCATGAATACTATAGCTATAATATATAATGAAAAACTGCCCATCTTAATACTTTTTTTGTTATTAACTCAAGTATGTCTTTTATATTGCAGAAATTGTGGTCAGGTGGTTCTCAAAAGACATTTCTCCATCAAGAAATAATTTTATGGATATTAATAATGTAAAAAACCCTGCAGAACACTGAACAAGCGATATGGCCAGATTAATAACCCCTTTAACACAAAATCTATACTTAACTGTCATAAACATAGGCCTGCCAATCAAGATACAAAAATGTGCATAGCTGCTAGCAAAACCACTAGTAGGAATTTTAAGTTGATGCTTGCAAAATTTGAAATGAAGTCTGAGTTGTGTCCTGGTTGCATAGATGAGACAGAACTGTAGGGCCATGTGCGTGTAGTTAGTATTCTATACCTGCCGTGTCATCTCTGGGGGACGTGGTTTTGGGGGGAAGAAAAAGGTGAGTACACAGTTCATAAATGATCTGCAATATCTTTTCAGTTCTTCATTGTCTCTTACTGCTCCTAAGACCACTTCCAATAATTAACTTCAACAAGCTCCCCATTTGATCTCTATAAAACGTGAGAATTTTCTCCTAGAATTTGAAAGAATTGTTTAGCTTCAACAGTGTTTCTTCAGCTGCCTAAAAAGAAGTAGCTGCACTAGCTATTCTCTTCCTTCACCTAAACACATTAAAACACATTAAAAGTTAATTAATTTGTTTTATTTGTAACCATTTGGAACAATTATAGGTCTATGCAATAGTTAAGCAGACAAATGGTATTTATACCAGAAATATTTTCATAAATCATCTTGTGCCTAAGTTAATCACATTAACAGAAATTACTGTATTTTAGAGTATTCAATCTGATGCATTTATCAAAATAGATCAGATCATGCTGTATAGTTTATATTGTGCATAGATTTTCTTCGCCACTGTTCAGCTACAGACCTGCAGTTCATCAAATTTTTTTTCAACTTGCTTCCTACCCTCCATCTTTAATGTAATCCTTCGATTTTCAAGTGTGCTTTTTAACTGCATGTGAATATTTATGTCAGAAAATATGACTGGATTAATGCATGTACATATATTTCCTTAAAAATAAAATAATTTTCCACTTGATGTTAATCATATTATCCTAAATAATTCTTGAGAATATTGACTTTTATGCCAACATTTCCCCTGAAGATAGCTGATTCTAATATTTGAGCACTATTTATTTTCTCTTGTAAAAAATAACTAATTGATATTTTCCCAAGATAATAAGACTTTTTAAATTATTCTTGAAAATGCTATGCTGTTATTTTCTTGTATTGCACAAACTAGGAATATACTACTGAGGATTTTGGTGTGCATGTTTTATCATCTGACATCACAATTAACATGAGTATTAGAACAATAAAGTAGTAATACTACTGAGATTCCTTTGAGGTTTTAAATTGTAAGTGCTGTAGAAAGAGTTCTGTGAAATGATTGCAATGTATGTTCCTGGAAACATTTATGGTAATAACATAGCTTCAGCAGAGATGGTAATGGTATAAACAAGGCAAAGAAAATACCACAAATGCAGCAGATGAAATTGATTAGATGCCTTGGAGAATATCCCACTTATGTATTTTAGGTCCTGTCAATGTAAATCAAAAGGAGGTGATGTCAGTAAGATGTATCACAGTCAAAACAATGTGCAGTGACAGCACATGTTGATGGAGCAGATTGCGATTCTTGAAATGAGCATTGTTTTTTTGGAATGAATACCCAGCAAAGGCAAGCATAAAAGTCTTGACTTAATGCTCAGAGTCCATATGATGGTTAAGTAGGTCATAGAACTTAAGAAAAAGCTTTCTCATTTTTGTGAATTCAGATCTACAGAGTTATTTTACCAAATTTGGAATTAACATTTGTCACAGGAAAGGAGACGGGGTTTACCCAACTCTTCGAGAGGAGCTTAGTAATTTGTTTGTCTGTTAGTACCCTGGGAAAGCAAAACTCTCTTACTGCTTGATCAGTCTGTCACTGTGTCGTAAGGGGGGTAACCTTCACCGAATAGATTCACCAACAGAAGGGTGTGTTTATTTGCCCTTTCAGGAGAAGCTTGCACCAAAAGAGGAGGGAGACCCCTCAGCGAGTTTTCCCAAGGTGATTTTTGCCCCTGGTAACTGTTAGCACCTTATTAGGAATAACTCTAACAGTGTACAAAATAACACTCTTTATTAATACAAACTGTGACAAGTTAATAATGTTCATAAGTTGTTGAAGGTAGTGTTTATCTGCAAAAATATGTTTGAAACAATCTCCCAATACTGTAAAGCAAGTGCAAGCATAAGCTCTAATACAAAGGAGTCTACTAAAATACTTATATAGCAAGCATAAGCTGTAGTCCTAAAAGCAGCATTAAATGCATGTAGAACACATTTCTAGTGCAATGAGTGTCCCTATGGCAGGGAGGAAGAGATGTTCAGCCTGTCTACTATCCCAGCAGTGTCAGTGGAAATCTTCTCCCCATTTCCAATCTCCTCTTATACTTTTTTCCCCTTTGGGTTTAGGTGGAGCTTGAGCAGCTTTACTCATAAGTGCTAAATTTGGGTAATGTTAGGTGGCATCTATTTGAGAGCTTCAGTATTTGCGGTTGATTTTTCCACGAGCTGTGTGACATCAGCGCATGCCCAGAACGTACTGGGACCCCAGTCAGTCTCGCCGATCGCGCTGCAAGCACAGATGGCTCGGCCCCCCTCCCCCCTCCCCGCTGCTCACAGGGCGAGAACAGCGGGCTCTGTCTGCTCATGAATATGTAAATTGGTCCCAGCCAGGAGCCGGCACCGTGCACCTGGGATGCGTTTAGTGTAAATGTGTGTTTTTGCATGGCTGGAATTGTCCTCCACCGGGCTACAAGATGGGGTGACGGGGTTGCCATTGTGAGTGTGCCATTATGTGCCAGTGGCTGTGCCCGCCGCTTGGCTGGCTCTCGCTGCCAGCCCCCGCCACCGGCCCCGCGGCTCGGCTCGTCTCACCCCGGCTCGCCCCCGTGGCTCACCCCGCAGCTCAACTCCGTGGCTTGATCCCGCNTACTTGACTACATAGTGGGTTCGCTATCTTTGCGGATTTCAGAACACGCGGGAGTCTGACTAGACCCAACAGCCCGCGCGTAACGGGGGTCGACTGTATTTTAAACACACAGAGGAAATATGATGTGCTTTAAAAATCTTTCTCCTTCTTCATTATGAATAAATGTTAATGTTGTATTCTAAGAAATTCTGTCCTAAGAATTGGAGGCAAGTAATATATACATTCTAACACTGCCTCTTAAATTTCCCTTAAGAGTAGAAGATTAGGCCTACAGGTTTGTATAAAGATAGGAATAATAGAAAATTGTTAAGCTTTTCTATAATGAGAGCATAGTCAATATACATTTACGTCATCATTTCTTTGAGATTACATATTACAGTCATATCTCTGCATCTGTGGGTTATGGGTCTCCTGGGAGTCCTGCAAATTGCCCAATCTGTGAGCACGGCTCACATATATCACCAAGTATGCAGGGTGCACTGGCCCTGGGGACACAGAGGACTTGTTGCTTGGATTCCACCGCAGTTATAGCACACCTTCTGTCATCAGCATCGCCTCCCCCACCTGTAGCTATAGAAACAGTAACACAGACACAAACACACACACAGGAAGTCCCTGCTCGCAGTCCATAGACTGAGAGCACCTCATGCTGGGACATCTGGGGGAAGAAGTGGCAGGACATGCCACTCCTGGCATGGGCAGGCAGGCAGCCTGAGGCTGTGTCATGGTGCCATGGGAGTACACATCACATGATATAAACCTTCTCTGCCATGCAACATCCACAACACTCATAAGGGAGTGAACTGTAGTGGTCCGCAGTGAGCAAGAGGTGCCGCCCCCCCATGCCGCGGAGCGTGCTCCATGAATAGCTGAATATTATTTGCTGAAAAATATTCAGTGAATCTGTGAAGTCATGAATCAGTAGACCTGAATATATGAGGCATGACAGTACACGGATATTTATATCACAAGATCTTTAAATAAACAGCAAGAAAAGTGAATTATTTTTATTTTGTCAAATAATGCTGACATGTAATTTGCTGGAAAATAGTTTTCACTTTATTAGTTAATAATAGATAATAGATAATTAGATAATGGGAAGACTGAGTTCCAATTTTTTACCTTTTTTTTTTTTAAATTAACAAACTGTATCTTAAAACAGGAGCAAGGGACAGGCCAAATTCTAACACTCTGTATTTAAATCCAAGCTTTGTTTCTTTTTACCTGACTGAAAACTTGAAGATTAGTGAGAAAATTCACTTGTGTCCAGTACCGATGTTGATGGATGTGCAATCTTCTTTGTCATCGGTGGAAGATACTGTAGCTCCCTAAGTTTTAAGTGGACTGTGTAGTTTTGAGTAGCTGATATGACACTAATGTATTGATTGGGAACTACTAGACAGTTCTTATAAATCATTTACTGTGAATGACTGAGTTACTTTCCTTTAGGTTATCTCATTGCTTTCAAAAGGTAGTACAGAATGGGATGTAAAGGAACACAGAAAATGCCATTTTTAAAAGTTGCAAGAGAAACTGCATTTTCAGATTCAGAAAGAAAACATTCCTGGCAAAAAGAGGTGTCAGGATGTGGATAGCTTTCCCATGTGAGCTGGCATATTTTGAGAATTTGGCCAAATTCTGGTGTCACTCTCCTGGTATCAAATGAGATGGAGTATGAATTGAATTTAGAAATACTTGAATAATACATAGAGAGAAATAAGATCTTTACTGGCAGAAAGAAAAAAAAATTAATATAAAAAAAGAGAAAAGTTTGAACAACAACAATAACAATGTCAACAACAACGGAACAATGTCGACTGTAGACAGCTGGGAAAAAAACCCCAAACATGAAGGGGGTCAAGTTTGAGGGAGACCAGGGCACCCCCGGGATTCCAGGGGCAGGGAAATACAGTTCAGGGTAGGCAAACCAGTGGAATAACAGCTGGTGATCCTTTTCTGAAATGTCTGAGGGGCTGCAGGGAGATCCAGCGGTCGGCAGGGGGAAGGCTGTACTGAGATGAAGAGTCAGGGTCCATGGGGTCCTGGGTAAAATGGCAGTGGTAGAGATCAGAGGTAAAAATGAGGCTTCCCCAGTCCAGAAGATCCACAAACCCGGCTCTGTGAGGCCCAGCAGCTGTATTTATAGGGCGTCGGGCCCCTCCCATGTCACGTGCCTTGTGCACGTGTTTTTGTGTCATCACACCTTCCAATTTTTCAGGGTTTTTACCTGGTCTTCCCTCATTCTTTTTCCATGAAGTTCCTTATACAGTGTAGAAAGTGCTGAAGATGTATAAAAAAGAAAATCATGCATTTGGTACTAAGAATAAAATTAATGCACATTCATATGATTTACAAAGGGAAGGTTTTTAATAGGTTCTCTGTAGTGTATGAATTTTAATATGAAGACTAAACTTGCTTAAAAAAAAACCCTGTTTTTATTATTGAATCATAAGATTGAGTTCCAAAGATTTACAAGTGTCTCAGCTAACCTATTTCCAAATAAGCCTTCATACCTTTACTTTGTTACCTCTGCACACCTTGGAATGCAATTCCCAGGTATATTCTCATCATGAAATTATTCATTGTGTTTCAGGGTGAAGTCATAAGAGCAGGGGTTAATTTACATGGAGTCACTTCAGGTTACTTTAGCTTTTGCAAAGTAACCATATTGTGGGTCCCTTCCAACTCATAATATTCTGTGATTCTGTGATTCATAAGTATTAATTACGTACTGTATAATGAATTCAGTATAGTGTTGTTTCTTCGTATCAGTATTAGATGTGACCCCAGTTATATAGGAAGAAGAGTTCCCTCTTATAGAGGAAACCTTCACATTTTTGATTAATAAGCTGAGACTTATTAATTTCTTCTTTAATAGTGACATTGACCAGAAAGTGTTTCAGCAATTGATTTATCCTTTCTGCTGAACTCAGCTAATAATATACTCAGATCTTCCTGCTACTATCAGTCTTTTCTTCCTGATAATTTTCTGGACACATTGCTCTGTCCACGGAGGAGAAACCATTGTTTCTCATGGTTAGAAAGATAAGATTTAAATCTATTTTTTTTCTGATATCCCAAAAATTCCAGATTATGAATGCAGTGCTTGTAGAATAAGGGACTTTTTATTAAATCTGGATTAGGCTGTTAGCTTGTAGTGATAATGAAACTCAAACAAAAAGTAGTCATGCTCTTCCTAAATATGAGTGATGCTTTTTTTTTCAAGGATTTAAACTATCATAGTTATCGTTGACTCACCATGGATTCATTATATGATACTCTATCATTGTTAAACCCTATCATGCTACCAAAAATGTATCTAGTTTGATAATATACACTAGATGATTGTATTTTAGGTGTGAAATGATAGACTTATTCTTGATGCTAACTTTTCTTAAATGTTGGTAAATGCATGGTGTAAATTCTCCTATTAGCGTTGAGAGTTAAAAATTATCATAATTTCTTGAATCACTATGATGTCAACGTCTATCCATCCAAATGCTTCTAAAAGATTCAAGACTAAAAGAAACTAAATATCTTCTATTCATACAGCAAAGTGCTGCTAATATGTCCCACATGGACACTATTATATCTTTTTCTGACTGGAAAAGGTCATGTTCAGGATTTTAAAAGGTTTACTTTAGTTCTTCTTCATGAGAGTTCTTGAACATGTTGGAAACCAAGCTACTGAAAAACAACTCAATTAAATGTCTCTGAACTGGATATTCCAAGAAAAGTGGTATTTACTCACAAATTATTGCCCCTGTGAATTTATTCTTATCCAAATGCTAGAAGTAAGAGAGCTGAAGGAGTATCCTTTATCAGCCTTCTAAGCCAAGCAATTTAGTATGCTTTTCAACAGTTGAATCTACCAGCTTCACATTATACACTGAAGACTGAAGTCATTCCATAAAAATTCCATAAAAAATGTATCAGCTGCTGCCCCTGGTAAGATTTAATAAATAACTCTTTAAATTACAAGTGCTTCTGGAAAGGACAATTCCTTGCACCTCATGAGTCACAATGAGAATTAAAGATCCAAGTAAAAGGCTTGTGAAGCAGGCTTGCCAGTGATGAGTGACGGGATGATGTGCCAAAACCTGAAGAAATGAGTACTAATGGGATTCTTCAAATTGCTTCACAGGGTAGTGGCTATAATGTAACACACCTGAAATGTTTCTACACCAAGGCACACAGCATGAGGAACAAACAAGAAGAGATAGAAGCTTTGGCCCAGTCACAGAAGTTTGACATCACTGACAGAAGTGAAACCTAGTGGAAAGAGATCTGTGACTGGAGTGCCCTGTTGGATGATTACTGGCTCTTCAGAAGAGAGAGGCAGGGCAGAAGAGGCAGAGATGTGGTGCTGTATGTAATAGAAGGGTTAGAATGTATGGAGCTCACAGTTGGCAATCTGGGTAAGAACCAAGGGGCAAGCAAATAATGCAGACGTCATCGTGGCAGTCTACTATAGACGCCCCAGCCAGGACCAAAATGTCAATTAATTATTCTTTGAGGAACTAAGGGACACTTTCAAGTCAACAGCCTTTGTCCTTATGGGGGACTTCAATCTGCCAGAAATTAACTGGTAGTGTCAAACAGCTGGTACAATCTGGGCCAGAAGATTCCTAAAAAATCTGGATGACAATTTTATGGAACAGGTCCTAAGGGACCTGACTTGGAAAGATGCTCTCTTTGATATGCTGCTTGTCAACAGAGTGGCTCTTGTGAGCAAAGTGGAGATTGGTCGCTGTCTTGGTCACAATGACCATAAAGTGAGCCAGTTTAAAATCTTCGTTTGGAGGAAAAGCGACAGCAAAACCTCAGCTCTGGGCATGAGGAGAGCAGATTTCAGGCTTTTTTTCCAAGAGTAAATTAGGTATTTAATGAAATGGGCAACAACTGGAAAGAAGGGCAGAAATTTACCAGTTCTGAAGTTTTTCTGGCCTAATTTTTCTGTATTATACTTTAAGAAACTGATTAGATAAGGAGTACCTTTCTTTCCCCTTTTTTGCTTTCGCCTTTTTAGCTTTCCCCTAAAGAATCCTAGACAGAAATGCTTTATAGAAATAAAAACCAAGTGGTCTGACTGTACTCTCAATAAATATAATTGTTTTCCTCCTCATTCTTTGGGCCATAACCCCTATTCCCGTACATGTCTTTGATACATTATCAAATTCCACATCTGTGTCCTTCTCCTTTATTATAATTGAACTAAAATTTTATAATCCTTACCTTTCTTCTTCTTCTTTAATACAACTGCCACTTGAATTTCTTATCCTTTTAATTAGGAATCATATGCCTATAGTGAAATTACAACAACTAAATATTATTCAATTTACATTACAAAATCACATAACCAGAGAATATGCCAAGTGGGAAGGGATCCACAAAGATCATTGTGTCCAACTCCTACCCCTGCACCTGTTCCCAAGAGTCACACCATGTGCCTGAGAGTACCATCCAAGTGCTTCTTGAGCTCGCGCAAGCTTGATGCTATGACCACTTCCCTGGGAAGACTATTCCAGCATCCAACTGCCTTCTGGATGAAGAACCTCTTTCTGATATCCAACCTACGCCTCCCCTGGTACAACTTCAGGCCATTCCCTCAGGTCCTGTCACCACAGAGAAGAGAGCAGTGTGTACCCCACCTCTTCCTTTTGCAAGGAAGTTGTAGACTGTGGTGAGGTCTCCCCTCAGTCTCCTCTTCTCCAGGCTGAACCAAACAAGTGACCTCAGCTGCTCCTCCTCATAACGGCCCTTCACCATCTTTGTTGTCCTCCTTTGGATACTCTCTAAGACCTTAGTATCTTTCTTATATTGCAGAGACCAAAACGGACACAATATTCAAGGTGAGGCCTCACCGGTGCAGGGTAGAATGGGGGCTTGTTGGGTGTAATGTTCATGCAAAGTTGCTCTAGAACCAAATTGCTCTTTGTCCCTGTTTTGTACTTTGTGTAAAGCTGATGGGAAGATTTTAAGTGAGTTGTTCTGTCTCTTCCTAGATTTCATTCTGAGTTTCTTTTTATTTAGCTCTACTTCAGCTAGTCATAAAGACATTTCTTATTCTTTGTATTTGTTTGCTAAGGTTGAACTTCAGGAGAAAAAAAAAAAAAAAAGAAAGAGAATCACAGAATCACAGAATACTATGAGTTGGAAGGGACCCACAAGGATCATGAGTGCTAATACTTTACAGCTTTTTAGTCTAGGACACGTGGAATGAAAAAATGCCCAAAACTCAGTATCAGGATCATAAGAGACTGGGACTGATGCAGTGTCATTGCAATGAGCAATAAACTGTCAAGTTATTTTGTTAGACCATGAAGCCCAGGAAAAATTAAAATTCAGTGCCCTCCTATCACTGCATACCAGGCGGAAGAGATCAGCATCTCCTTCTACACTTCCCTTCCTTTGAAAGCTGGAGAGAGCACTGAGGTCACCCGTCCTTTTCTCCAAACTAGACAAACCCTANACATCCAGTGTAAACCTCTCCTGGCATAGCTTAAGACCATGTCCTCTTGTTCTGGTGCTGGCACCTGAGAGAAGAGATTTGCACCCACTAGACTGCAACCTCCCTTCAGGTAGCATCCTTACTGTGTTTTGTCAATACTCTCTAGGCTCACTGGGCAGAACGTTTGCCAAAGTAGTCAAATGCTGATCAGGAACATGTTTATTAAATAGAGAAAAAGAATAAATCAGAATTCACTTTGTGACATAGTGTGCATTTGTGTATATATGCATGTAAATATTTATCCATATTTTAATATATTTTCCATTTCAAGTTAAATCTGACAATAGAATTTTGTCAAGAATCTTCAAGGTCTAAAGAATTGCCACTGCATGAACAAGTTATTTAGGCTGGCAACATAAAGCAAGTGTCTACTTTAATATTGATATCAAAGAATCATAGAATTGTTTAGGTCTGAAAACGTCTCTAGGATCATCTAGTTCAACCATTAATCTAATTGTGGAGTCCATCACTAAACCATGCAACTGCTGTATCTAAACTTTTTTGAACACTTTGTGGGATTGTGATTCCATCACTTTGCTGGGCAGTCTGTTCCAATCCTTGACAACCCTTTTGGTGAAGAATTTTCCCCTAATATCCAATCTAAACCTCTCCTGGAAGACCTTGAGGCTGTTTCCTCTTATCCCGTCTCTTGTTATCTGGAGAACAGACTTCCCCACATCCTGCTGCAACCTCCTTTCATGTAGCTGTAGAGAGTGATAAGGTCCCTCCTTACATTCCTTTCATCCAGTTAAACAACTGTAGCTCCCTCAATCTCTCTTCATCAGATTTGTGCTCCAGATCGTTCTTCTGCTTTGTTGCTCTTCTTTGGACATACTATGTTACAATATATCAAGNTTTTTTTTTTTTTTTTTTATTATATAATATAACCTAATTCCTTGTCCTATCATCCCGTTATCTAGACCATGTCATTGAGTTCCTCATCCAGTCTTTTCCTAAACACCTCCAGGGGTGGTGACTCCACCACCTCCCTGGGCAGACAATTCCACTGAGAGATCACTCTCTCTGTGAAAAAGCTCTTCCTAACATCCAGTGTAAACCTCTCCTGGCATAGCTTAAGACCATGTCCTCTTGTTCTGGTGCTGGCACCTGAGAGAAGAGATTTACACCCACTAGACTGCAACCTCTCTTCAGGTAGCATCCTTACTGTGTTCTGTCAATACTCTCTAGGCTCACTGGACAGAACGTTTGCCAAAGTAGTCAAATGCTGATCAGGAACATGTTTATTAAATAGAGAAAAAGAATAAATCAGAATTCACTTTGTGACATAGTGTGCATTTGTGTATATATGCATGTAAATATTTATCCGCATTTTAATATATTTTCCATTTCAAGTTAAATCTGACAATAGAATTTTGTCAAGAATCTTCAAGGTCTAAAGAATTGCCACTGCATGAACAAGTTATTTAGGCTGGCAACATAAAGCAAGTGTCTACTTTAATATTGATATCAAAGAATCATAGAATTGTTTAGGTCTGAAAACGTCTCTAGGATCATCTAGTTCAACCATTAATCTAATTGTGGAGTCCATCACTAAACCATGCAACTGCTGTATCTAAACTTTTTTGAACACTTTGTGGGATTGTGATTCCATCACTTTGCTGGGCAGTCTGTTCCAATCCTTGACAACCCTTTTGGTGAAGAATTTTCCCCTAATATCCAATCTAAACCTCTCCTGGAAGACCTTGAGGCTGTTTCCTCTTATCCCGTCTCTTGTTATCTGGAGAACAGACTTCCCCACATCCTGCTGCAACCTCCTTTCATGTAGCTGTAGAGAGTGATAAGGTCCCTCCTTACATTCCTTTCATCCAGTTAAACAACTGTAGCTCCCTCAATCTCTCTTCATCAGATTTGTGCTCCAGATCGTTCCTCTGCTTTGTTGCTCTTCTTTGGACATACTATGTTACAATATATCAAGAGCAATGAGACACTTGATTACCTTGCCTTTCAAGACGCAAAGCGATATTGATTTAAATTAGTTTCTCCAGGAGTGAAGATTTTTCCCATGGGGAACTGAAGGTCTTTCTTGTATATCTCTATTCAAAGCTACAAGAATTTTTCAGGAAAATCTGTAGATATATAAATAATCACAGACTAAATAAGTCAGGGGAATTGTATTTTTGAGTTTTGAAAGACCTTGATTGGCCCTCACCATATAGGTATCTGCTGATGGTAAATTCTAATTACGCAATTCAGAATTTAAATACTTTTTGTAAATTTATACTAAAGCAATATACAGTCTCAAGTTTCTACTAGCTGCTGACATTCTCAAAGCAAAGAAGCTTCTACTGAAGTTTTGGATAACAATTCATACAAAAGGAAAAGTAAAAAAAAAATCAGAGACTCCTTTAAAGATGTGTTCTTATTCTTTAAAGATGTGTTCTTATTTTCTTAGCTTTCAATTTTATTCCCACAGTAAATGTATGAAGCGATGAAGGAAGTTAATGAAAAGATATTTGATCTTTTCACTTACCCTATATTCAGTCCAAAGAGAGCCCCTTTATCTGACTTGCCAGGGTTGAAAGGAGACTAGGATCTTCCGTGCACATGGAGATCTGTGTGTCCAAACTTTTTATCCTAAATTCATGCTCAGTATCTCCTTGTTCTCAGTAGGAGACTAGCCATTTCCAAGACACTCTCTGCCTTTACAATAAAGTTACACAATGTATAGTTTAGCCATTGACATTCAATTTTCTTATTTGCCTTGTTTTTCCTCATTTCAGTAGTCCAGAGGGCAATCACTTTGCATAGACAGAGGATAACGTAGAATTATAGAACTGAGGTGGCTCCACTACTTCCCTGGACAGTCTATTCCACTGCTTGACAACATTTTTTGTAAAAATATTTTCCCTAATATCCAGTCTAAACCTCCCCCTGGTGCAGCATGAGGCCATTACCTCTTGTCCTTTCTCTGGTTGCCTGTGAGAAGAGGCTAATCCCAATCTGGCTAAAAGCTGCTTTCAGTTAGTTGTGGAGAGGGATAAGGTCTCAGTCTCCTCTTCTCTAGGCTCAACAATCTCAGCTCCCTCAGCCACTCCTCACAGGACTTGTGCTTCAGACCCTTCACCAGTCTCGTTGCCCTTCCCTGGACTTGCTCCAAGACCTCGATATCCATTTGTAATGGGTTTTACCTTGACTAGGTGTGCACACAGAAGCAAAGCAAAAGAATTAATCTCTACTTCCTGTCAGCAGAGGTGTCCACATCCAGGGAAGTAGGGCTCCTACGTATCTTAGAAGGTAGCCATTGAGAATAATGAATTGCCCCCCCTCATCCTTGCTTCCTTCCTCAGCTTTTATATCTGAGCTGACATCATATGGTATGGAATATCCCTTTGATCAGTCTGCGTCAGCTGACCTGCTCGCGTCCCTTCCCAGAATCCCTTCCTCAGTTGGGGGGAAGGGACAATGTGCCTAGATGTAGTCAAAACATTTGTGTGTTGTCAATACCCTTCTAAAGCACTGCGTTGGGCTGCTATGGGCTCAGACAGACCCAATACACCGTCTTAAAGTGAGGGCCTCAGAACTGGACACTGCACTCAAGGTCCAGCCTCACCAGTGCCCACTACAGTGGGACAATGACTTTCTGCTCCTGCTGGCCACACTATTTTCGATACGGGCTAGGATGTCATTGGCCTACTTGGCCACCTGGGTGCAATGCTGGCACACCAGTGACACTTTTCTCCAGGGCGGCTTTCTAGCCCCTCTTCCCCAAGCCTGTAGTGCTGAATGGTGTTGCTGTGATCCAGGTGCAAAACCTGGAACCTGGGTGCAGCTGCAGTTGCTTTCCAAACTCAAAAGATTTCCAGATTCCCAAAAGATTTCCAAAGAAGCTATTTCCACATCACAGTATTTACTTTATGTAATAACATATATTTTCTCTTTAACTATTTTTTCCTTATCTGTTGGGCTTGACCATGAACTCTGAAAGAAGTCTCTATTATTTCCTACCTCTTAGATGTGTTTTAGTGACACTCCACATTATACCAGAATCTGGATAACATGGGAAGAACATTTAGTGAAACAGCATAAATCTGTACTAATTTTCTAATTCATCACACTTCCTCTGGATCTGTAAGTTAAAAATATCAAATAGCATTGTTTTTAATGAAGATTTAGTGGTGCAAAAGCCATTTTCATCTGGATTTAGAGTTTTCATGATTACAGAATTGGCAGATGCTCTCATTTTATCTGTTTAGGGTTTTTCCTTGAACATATTATACAAATTAAAAGAGAAATCATTAATTTATGTGATTTGTTAAAGAGAGTTTAAGGGAAAATAAAAAAAATTTTTGGATTCGAAATATCATTTGAAGTTTTTTCCACATATTCTGTAATCACCATTTAACATTATGTGTAATTAGGGAGCAGTTTAGTAAAATCATATTATTTAAGTTTGTTTTCTCCAGAGAAGAAGAATTTTATTCTCACAGTGAATTGAAGGACTTGGTTGGGAACACTTAGCAGCAATTGCTCCTGTTAGAACTTGAATAGATTAGTGCAGTGAATGCAGATGTCACATACTCTTCAAGAGACAACATTAAAATCATATTTGCTTTTCAGGACATTTTAACCTTGTAGAAGAAAGATGGTTGTTATAAACTGATATATGAGATATTCACAGTTGGAATATTTCTGGAAATCAGCTACACAAGTTTAAACGAGTAGTTTTTACAAATGTAAAACCGACATTGAATACTGTTCATGTTACCAGGCTACTAACTTATATTACATTGCTCAGAAAAAGCACTGATTGTAGTTTTATTTCTTCTTTATTTGCCTTCTGAACTGCACAGTTATGTGTTCCATGGAACATAATTGCAAGCCTTCTTTGAAGGCTGAAGAACCTTGTCATTCTATGTGTCTGTGTGTGCATTTGTGTGTGTCTGCGTTATGAAACTTGGATGAGTCAATGATCCTTATGTATCCTGACTTTCTGGTTCAAATCACCTGATTGTCATTGCTATAACTGAGGAAAAAGGCATGATGTTAAAAAATTGGACCACATTAATTTCCACTGTTAGGGCTAAGCTACATACATCAGATGAAAAAAATGGAGGAGAGCTTTTTTATTCTTTCTTGAATCTTCATGGTCATTGCTCCTAAATGGGTTTCCACAGCAACCTGAAGGCCTAGTTTTTCTTTATACTTGCTGATCTTGTTTTTATGTTTAGATCTTTTAATCTGGGGAATTGAGATCTGACAAAAAGAATTACTCTCTGTGAACTTGGACTACATAACCTGGCAAAATGGTGCAGGAACAGACTGACACGACCAGAGAAAAAAAAAGTCTCTATACATTTTCTAATATGAATTATTAAATATCAGATCTAGTTATTGGTAACCTCCAGGCCTTTTCACAAGCAAGCATTGTCTCCTATTAACTGTTTACAGAAAAGGCACTGTCCTAATTCATAGTCTACATGTGTAAACAGATTTGGTTGAATGAGAATACTGATCTTAACTTTACAGGGAGAAGCGACAATTTGGTCTTATGACAAAGTAGCACATACTACCTTAGCATTTTATAAGGGATGGTGAAAACCCTGTTAGCTTCCTTTAAAATCTCATGCTTAGTTGTCACTATAATATTTGATTTCTTGATCAAGTTTTAGCAAAAGGATATACTTCTAAGAGATCTTGCAGCTAAGTTGTATCCACTCCCAGCTTCTTTGTTTACATGGCCATGAAACTTTCTGTATAATTTTTGATACATTTGTTTTTCTTTCCTGTCTATTTCTACCCAGAAACGTCGGAAACTTTTGACCTCAAAATCCGTGGCATAATTGTAAAAAGAATTTTTCAGTCCCTCATCTAACAAGGACACAAGTTCTAAAGAGAAAGAAAACATACACAAATTATAAGAAAAATAAATTCACAATCTATGTTCTTGCCACATTTACTGATGAAATTCCTTAAAGGTTCATTTCCATGGCACAGTACATGAGAAATGTCCCACAGAAAAATGTAATTGGAATATTTTTATTGTTAAATAATTTAAGAAGTGGTATATAATCTATTTTTAATATATACATCGACATTTTGTACGTGTATATTTATCAGTCAAAGCTAAATGCGTGGAAAATTAGACACATGCATACATTTTGCAGAAATTTTTTAGTTAGAAATCAAGACTGAAACAACTTTTCCTATTCAATTGTCATACGGTGTGTTTAGATTGTAAACTAAAACCAGCCAATTGTGTCTTTCCCTTAGGTTCACCAGAAGGTTAGAAACAAAACTGTGTCTAAACAGACAAGAAATAAGACTGGTAAACCAGATGGCTCTGTTTGTGATCATGGGAAAAATCTATTACTAGCAAGACATTGATGTGCAGACACTTGCAGTGCTTCAGCAAAATTGTTCATTATATTATTCTAAAGAAGATATTTTCTAAATTACATTTTGCATGTATTTTTAGTTGAAAAATGACAAAAGTCTGACTTCATTTTTTTGGAGGTAGGAACCTTGCATTATTCCTAGTTTTTACCTAGAAAGCCAACTGCATCCTAGGCGAAATCAAAAGAAGAGTTACGTACCAGGAGGCTAAGGGAGAGGATTCTTCCCCTGTACATAGATCTTGAAAGACCTCATCTGGAGTTCTGTGTCCAGGTCTGGAGCTCCTAACACAACAAAAGCATGGACCTATTGGAGAGAGTCCAGAGGAGAGTCACCAAATTCACAGGGCTGGAACATTTCTCCTATGAAGGCAAGCTGAGAGAATTGATGTTGTTCAACATGGGAAAGAGAATGCTCCGGAGAGACCTTATAACAACTTCCCATACCTAAAGAGGGCCTACCAGAGAGATGGAACAGGACTTATTACAAGGGCATGTGGTAAAAGAACAAGGGGGAATGAACTTAATTTGAAGGAGGGTAAGTTTAGATTAGATATTAGGAAGAAATTATTTACTGTGGGGGAGGTGAAACATTGCAGCAGTTTGCCAGAAAAGTTGTGAACTCCCCATCCTGTGATATGTTCTAGACCAGGCTGGTTGGGGTTCTAAGCAACCTGGTCTGGTGAAAGGTTCCCTGCCCATGGCAGAGGGTTTGAAGCTAAATTATTTGGAGCTAAGGTTCCTTTGAAGCCTAACAATTCTATGATTATATTCATACAAGATTATATAATCATATATGTATGTGCAGGAAGAAAATCACTTTCATTCCATTAGGTTTGTCTGGTGGAAAGCACAGTCTGCCTCTTCCAACAGCAAAGAACCGGCACTCCTCAGAGCTTGTCTGTGATGTTGCAGCTGTGACTGTGTCCAGGACTACCCCAGCTTTTCCCTTCTGGATTCAAGCTGATATGGATCACTTCTTGGCTGTTGGTTAGTGCTTAGATTAATAGCGGTTTGATACAATGAAGACCACTGTTGATCTTGATGCAACAGAGCAGGGATTCATGGAGAGAGCCTTATGTTACCTCAAGGGTTCTATGGGAAAGAGGAAAGTTCAAAATTATACCACATATCCATCCTTTTCCACTACTTGTTTTATTCTGCTATTCTGAAGCATTTTTATTCTGTTCTGTTTAATTTAATTGAATTAATATAATTAATTCTATTTAATTTAACTTTGCAAGTTTAGAAACATTATCAGAAAATGCTTTGAAAAAGAATATGAAGTCCTAAAGAGGAGAATTAATTTATATCTTGGGTTCCTGGCACGAATCAAAAGTTGAATCAGGGGAAGCAGTTCTTTGTCATATTAGGTGCTGGCGAATTTTCAGAAAACCCTAAGGAGAATGAAAGAAATAAAATCATCATCATTTTGTTGAAAATAACAAAGCAGAGGGAGCAAAACCAAAATCAAAAGAAGGATCTACTTTCCAGGGCCTCTGACAGGCATGAAATTGGTACGCCGGAGCTGCTTGCTGCTTTGAAAACCCTTCAAATTTCCTGTTAAAGGGACCATTTTACTTAGTAAGTAAGACATAATATTTCCTTATTGTTAGAAATGAAAGGGGGTTAGTGTATTTTTGCTTTTGCCAGGGAAGGCAACAAGCTTCATTATGAAGAGATAATAAATTTTGTTAGAGTTTAAATTAAACGGTATTGGTGGGGAGAATTACCTTGTGTCTGTGGTTGCTTTATTTCTAAGGATTTAATTGAAGTTTTGGGCACTTGCCTTTGTATTGTTACAGGTTTGTGCAATAAGTTAAGTTTCTGTGTTTGAAGAGGCTAATAAAGTTAATAAAACTGTACTTGTAATATAGGATAAGTTTAAAAATCTGTAGTAGCGTAGAAGAGGGGGTAGATAGGTGTTGCTAGGATGCCAGCAGCAGGAGACCAGCACCCCACAAGACCAGAACAAGATTTGATTAGATACAGATCCTGATTGGACAGAACCCAGCAGGGCAACCAAAGGAAGATTTTATCTCCTCCCACATCTGGTAAGAGCAGGAAAACTGATGACTGATCCCCAATCATTAGACTGTTACTGCATTAGACATACTGCATTAGACATACTGCATTAGAAACATTACCTCCTTATAACAGTTCCAAATTCAAACTAGGGGTAGTCGAGAAATCGTTGTGGATGTTTTAACTTAAGTTTTTCTCATTTTTCTTTCCCTTCTCTTTTACACACGAGAGTTTCTCCTGAGGCTTATCAGGGGAAACCGTGTTGAAGGCTTTGCTAAGGTCCAGGACCTACCTCTCCTAAATCTGTGCTGACTAGGTCTAATGCCATAGTTATTTTGCAGATGCTGCATAAGAGCACACATAATTACCTGTTCCATTATTTTACCTGGGACCAAAGTAAGGCTGACAGGTCTATAATTACCCAGGTCATCTTTCTAGCCATTCTTGTGGGTGGGTGTCACATTCGCTAATTTTCAGTCTTCTGGTATGTCACCAGTAAGCCAGGACTGTTGGTAAATTATGGAGTGTGGCTTAGCGAGTTCATCTGCCAGCTCTTTCATCACCCTATGATGGATCCCATCTAGTCCCATGGACTTGTGAGGATCCAAGGCACTAAACAATTCTCTAACTACCTCCTCCTGGATTACTGGGGTGTTATACTGCACCCCTACCTCATCTTCCAGTTCAGAAGTCCACTTGTCTTGTAGACAATCTGTCTTGCTGTTAAAAACAGAGGCAAAGAAGGCATTAAGTATCTCTGCCTTTTCCTCATCTCTACTTACTATATTCCCCTCAGGGTCTAATAAGGAATGAAGGTTGTTTCAGCCTTTCTTTTTGCTCTTGATGTGNCCATGGACTTGTGAGGATCCAAGGCACTAAACAATTCTCTAACTACCTCCTCCTGGATTACTGGGGTGTTATACTGCACCCCTACCTCATCTTCCAGTTCAGAAGTCCACTTGTCTTGTAGACAATCTGTCTTGCTGTTAAAAACAGAGGCAAAGAAGGCATTAAGTATCTCTGCCTTTTCCTCATCTCTACTTACTATATTCCCCTCAGGGTCTAATAAGGAATGAAGGTTGTTTCAGCCTTTCTTTTTGCTCTTGATGTGTTTGTAAAAATATTTCTTGTTGTCCTTTACAGAAATGGTCAGTTTGAATTCCATCTGGGCTTTTACCTCTCTATTTTTCTCTTACTTGACTTGACAACTTCCTTAAATGCACCCTGTCTTACCTCCTCTTTTTTCCAAAAGCCTCACACCCTCTTGTTTTCCCCTAGTTCTTTCAGGAGCTCCTTGCTAATCCAGGCCGGTCTTCTCCCCTCCAACTTGTCTTTCAGCACATTGGGACCACCTGCTCCTATGCCCTCGTGAGCTCATTCTTAAAGTATGTCCAGCCTTCCTGGACCCTCTTGCCATTAAGGGCTGTTTCCCATGGTACCCTCCTAATTAAATCCTTAAATAGTTTGAAATCTGCCCTCCGGAAGTCCAGCATGCAGATTTGGTTTGTGCCCTTTCTCATCCCACTGTCAACTGAAAACTCTATTATCTCATGGTCACTGCAGCCCAGATGTAATGCCTCTGTGATAATATATTTAAAAAGAAAGAAAAGTTATTGTGCAGATGTAATTGCAGCCAGAGAAGAGTGGAGTGAGAACGTGTGAGAGGAACAACTGTGCAAACATCAAGGTCAGTGGAGAAGGAGTGGCAGGAGGTGCTCCAGGTGCTGGAGCTGAGGTTTCTCTGCAGCGTGTGGTGAAGACCATGGTGGAGCAGCTCTGCCCCTGCAACCCGTGAAGGATGGTGGGGACGCAGAGGTGCACCTGCATCCCATGGAGGAGACCCAAGCCAGAGCAAGTGGATGCCTGAAAGAGGGCTGCCAACCTGTGGGAAGCCCATGCTGTAGCAGGGTCCTGAGTCTTGGAAGGGACATACAAACCCATGGAAAAAGGAGTCCATGCTGGAGCAAGTTTCCTGGTAGTACTTGTAAACCTTATAGGAGATCCATGCTGGAGCAGCCTGTGCCTGAAGGTCTACATCCCATGGAAGAGTGATCCAAGTTGCAGCACTTCATGGAGAGCTATCTCCTGTGGGAGACACCTGGTGCTGGAGCTGGGGAAGGGCTCTTCTCCCTGAGCAGTGGCAGTAAGAATGTGTGATGAACTGACCATAACCCCCATTTCCCATCTCCCTGCACCACTGTGGGGGAGGAGGTAGAGCTTGGAAGGAAAAAGAAGTGAGGGTAAGGTGTTTTTATGATTTACTTCATTTCTCATTATCTGGCTCTGATTTTGTTGGTAATAAGTTCAGTTAATATCCCCAAACTGAGTCTGTTTTGTCCCTGATGGTAATTGGTGAGTGATCTCTCTCACACCTTACCTCAACCAATGAACTTATTTGATATTTTCTCTCCCCTGTCCAGTTGTGGAGGGGAGTGATAGAGTGGCTCTGATGTATGCCTGGCATCTAGCCAGGGTCAACCTGCTGCAAATGGCTAGTAGAAAAACAACTAGTTCAGGAAACCTCTCAAGTACAAAGGAAAGGGACGAGGGAATTAAGTCCATCATCAACAAGTTTGCGGATGTGATACCAAGCTGGAGGCAAATGTTAAACTGCCGGGGAGTAGGAGGACCCTTCAGAGGGACCTTGACAGGCTAGAGAAATGGGCAGACTCCAACAGCATGAGGTTTAATAAGACTAAGTGCCGGGTTCTTCACTTCAGTCATAACAACCCCATGCATCGCTACCGACTGGGGGAGGAATGGCTTGAGATTAGTGAAGTGGAGAGGGACTTAGATGGAATGATTGGCAGGAAACTCAATATGAGCCAGCAGTGTGCCCAGGTGGCCAAGAAGGCCAATGGCATCCTGGCCTGTATCAGGAACAGTGTGGTCAGTCAGACTAGGGAGGTTGTCCTTCCCCTGTACTCGGTACTGGTCAGACCACATCTTGAGTACTGTGTGCAGTTCTGGTCTCCCCAGTTTAAGAAGGATGTTGAGCTGCTTGAGGGGGTCCAGAGAAGGATGACAAGGATGGCAAGAGGACTGGAGGACAAGCCCTATGGGGAGCAGCTACGAGAACTGGGGCTGTTCAGCCTGGAGAAGAGGAGGCTCAGAGGTGACCTAATTGCTGCTTACAACTACCGGAGGGGAGGTTGTCACCAGATGAGTGAGGATCTCTTCTCTCAGGCTGATGACACAGAACAAGAGGACATGGCCTCAAGCTCCACCGGAAGAGGTTTAGACTGAATGTTAGGAAGAGGTTTTTCACAGAGAAAATGATCTCTCATAGGAATGGTCTGCCCAGGGAAGTGGTGGAGTTGCCATCCCTGGAGGTGTTTAAGAGAAGACTTGATGAGAAGTTCAGTGACATGGTCTAGTTCGTGGGGAGTTGTACTAGATGATCCTGAGGGTCCCTTCCAACTCAGAATACCCTGTGAACCTGTGAAAGCTGGGAAGCTGTCTTGAAAAGGTCTGTAAAGGGTACAATTGTTGTCTATATATCCTGACCTAAGTGCCTTCCCACAGATCTTTTAATACTCCAAAAGTACAGATGCAGTAGATATGTAGATCAGTATCCAATAAACTTGTGCTTCAGCAATGTAATATTTCTACACTTTTACTTATCCTTCCATAATTGTGTCTGTAATAGAAGTTTTATCTTTTTTAATTAGGATGGCTGCTTTGTGATATTTTTTACTGTCTACCCAGTGTATTTGATAATTAGATCCTGAATGAATTAATCAGTAGGTTATTAAATCAAGTTGCTTGGAATTTATGTTCTCTTTTCCTCAGCCTGCACTTCTCCCTCTACATTTTCCTTGCTTTGCTGCACTGTATTTTAGCTCAGACAAGAGATCTGGGAAGAGTGTCATGCCCTACTCAGTCTATTGTGTAGTCTGTTTCTTTAGATAATTTCTGCAGACTGATGAAATGTTTTGAAAGACCACAAAACACACCAAAACCTCATGAATTATGTCAACAGATACTTAGGGTGCCAAGAACTTTTGAAACTAAAGAGGAGACCTTTTAAAATATCAAGTATTCCACAGTAATACTAATATGTTTTAATTGGTCTCCATGATGAGGGTAAAGTGAGCTTCTATGATGAATTATATAAGGTAAGTGGGGTACAGATGAAATTTCTTGCTTTTGTCTGTCATGTAACCTACTATGTGAAGCAGGAGATTGTGAGTCGTTATAGCCTAAAGCAGTACAAATAGAAAATCTGTGTTTGTAATGGAATAACTTGACAAAAGGTGTATGAAGGAAAGACAGGACTGTATTTGAACACAATGGCAAAGATACAGATTGACAGAACTCAGAAAGGCAAGGCCACATTCCTGAATTAGCTTACTCTCTCAATGACAAAGGATGAACCTTATTCTTAGTTATATTTAGCATCACATTTTAGTGATATACTTGCTTTTCAACTACTCACTTCATATACATTTTCCTGTTACTAGAATGATACCTTTCCTTTGCCAACAAAAGACAAAAGATATCTTTAAGTATAATTGCTTCTTAATGTGAATTTTAGTGAACTCATATGTATAAATGACTTTTTCCTTGGATATAATAAATTAAAAGGAGGTCTGGCAGGGCCTGATCGCTGGGTGGGGGTTTGCTTGAGAGTTGGACTAGATGATCCTGTGGGTCCCTTCCAGCTCAGAATAACCTGTGAACCTGTGAAAGTTCTTTCATCTGGTGCACTGTTTGGTGTCTGCAAAAAAAAAGTTACATAATTAATTATTTACTCTTCAATTTTGAGCCCTATAATTAAAAGTAAATAATCAAAACTATTTCAATATGTAGTTGGACACAGTCATGTTACCTTCACAGAAGTATTTAAATATTTGTAAAAGGGGTCTTCTTAATCCTAGTGAACCTAAACAAAGCAGTGGGAAAACCTGTGAGAAAACATTATTTAATTTAATGTTTGCTGCCTATAAAATGTTTTCCTGAAAATACTGTATTTTTATCAACATTTTACTAAGTTTCCTTAGTGCTGAATGCCCTATTTAGCTCAGATGATTTTATTTACATCTGATTGTAAGTCACTCTCTGACCAAAATTGGTTATGACTTGGTCTGAATACTCATTCAAGAGGAACAGACCTAAATAAAGCTAAGTCTACATGAACACCTAAATTCTCCGTTGAACTCCCTGAGGTCCCTTATTTTGACTTACATCCATGTACAAAGTCTCCTGCTTGGGTAGAAATTAAACTCCATAGTTGAAAATCTGTAACAAGTAACCACAGCCCCGGTCAAGAGCCAAAGTGCTGCCTTTTCATACCATGTGCATGTGAAAGTCAGTATTGACATCCAAACTTTTGGACAAAACTACATATTCTGACAACTCTTCTTCACCACCTTTGTAGGGCATTCTAGGAAAGGTTGCATATTCCAGTGTAGTTACAAGGCCTTTAGGCTGAAGAAGGATGCTGTTATTGTGTTGCTTTGACCACAGTTTACTACCACCATGCTCTCCCTTCTGGTCATACAAGGATTTATAAAGGCAGTTGACCGGATTTGGGGAAATAACCTAAATTCAAACTATCTTGATAAATTAAAGATAATAATTAAAAATAAAACATTCAGAAAAGGTCCTTGTACTAGTATATGGAGGACAGGAGTGAGAATTACATAGGTATTTGATCACAATAACTTATGAAAATTTAAAGAGATGGGAAAGCCGTGTTTTAAATGTAGTTTCATTAAGTGGCAAGAAAAGTAAAGGTGTCATTAAGCTTGATATTAATTTCCTGTTTCATAGAAGAAACAACTCTCTTTACTCAAGACCATGATGCATAACAACAAGGTGAAAAATTAGTATAAGCCACAAAACAACCTGCCTGTGAACAGGCCTAACATAAAGGGAAAAAAGCCCCCAAACATTTTAATCTTAACTGATTCAAGATGGAGCTCTGCATCATGAAGCAGCACAAATAAGCTGATGAAATACGGAAAGGGTAATAACCACTTATAATGAATCCACTGCCCAGAAAGAGAATGGATGAAGCAGTCCAAAACTTTGGGCACCAAAAATGAGGGATTTGTAAAGATTTTCTTCAGTTTCAAGCAAAAGTTTGATCTAAAATAATAGTCATTATTCATGTCCTCTGGCAGCTGTATATTTCTATCAGTAAGAGTCCAAATCCCAAGCTCCAATGACTTTGGGGTCTCTCCTCAGGTTGCATTGCCTTTTTCTAGTTTATTGATAATCACAAATGTCTGAAAGCATAGCTCTTTTGTCATGAAAATAGGAATTATAGACCTTGTTTGAAACAGATTGGGTTAGGGTCTCTTTGGCAGGTACACTGTGCCAATCTTTCTGTTCTGTCTCAAACCTCCTAGCTGGGTCTGAATACATCTCAATGGGTCTAAAAGAAGGTTCACATAACTTTACTCATTTAAGGAAAGCAACTGTAATGTCACCATTATTTCCAAAGGCTATACTTATGGATTACTTCACTGAAGACCAATTTTAGCATTTAAGATGTCCCTAGCGGTACTTCAGAGCTGTGCTATCATCAAAGCTGGAAGGCTTGAATTAAGTTGTCATCACTGTCTTTTCTTCTGAGAGTTGGCTTACACAAGCACAGCATCGACACTATTATACCCTCAGGAGTACTTTACCACAGCTTAATGAAACACATCATTGCTCTAAGAACATATAATTTTTTCTGGAATGGAAGTTAGATACAGAAGTGCTTGGCCACATTATTACCAACATATGTATATCAATGTAAGGGTTTATTTGGATCCACCTTGAAAACATTATCCTGCATAAGAAAGTGTACAGATGCTGAGGAAACAGTAGTGCTGGGCTTACCTGGAAATATTTGGTATATCATATATTTCTGTATGACTTTAACAATTTCATTCTGTTCCTTGGATCCTGTTCTGCTGTTTGAGACCTTAATCCAAAGCCCAAAGAAGCCTCTAGAGATGGATATTATTAATCAAAAGCATACTATGGATAACATCCTTACTTGAAATTTGTGCAAGATACAGTATTTTATTAATATGAAACACATAGTTGATTAATGTGCATTTTTATCCTACTTTTCATGTAATTGGCACAGTAGGAAAAAAACCCAGTGTAATGGAAAGTCTACTACACTTTGGTTTTCAGTTGTTCATGATGCTGTGTGTAAATATAATCCAGATAAATTACTGCTAAATTGTTTCTTTGCAACTCAGCTCAAAATATTTACATGTCACTGACAGAAGACAACAGCAATTTTCAGTTATTTTTCTTGATTAATATTGACAGCTTATGTTATATTGTTCACTTTATCTATTACTTACTTTCCAGGTATTTTCTGACACATATTTAGCTAAACAGCTACAACTTACCACACATTTATATAACAATATGAAAATGTAAAAAGGCTGGTTTTGGCAACCAATGTAAAGTCAGCACAGTTATGTCTGAAACCTAGCAGTATAAGTTGTAATAAAATACTTTCTCAACAATATGCAAAATAATGTCTTGTTCACAACAACAACAGCAAAATCCACAACCCCTCCAACAAAAAATAAAGACCCCAAAACCCCCTCTCCTCGACCCCCAGAAAACTTAAACAAACCAAACCTTCAAAACCACTCTTAACCCCCCCACAACAAACAAAAAAAACCCAGCCCCCCAACAACCAAGACCAAAAAAAATTACTTTCTTTTGTGTAAAATGCTTACAGTTTTTTTCTGTCAAAATTATAGACTAAGGTCATTATTTTACCATAATTTCTTATTTGTTTCACAAATAAAAACTTTCAGAGAAAATTTAGAAATAATTTGTACTGTTTTTCTCAATGTCTTTTCAATTAGAAGTAACCTTATACTTTAAATTTACTCCAGCTATATATCTTAAAAAAGAACTTGTTTTTTTCAGACTCACTTTTTTCCACTTGTTCTGCAATGAAAGCGAGACACCAATTCTTGCCTGGGCTTTCGGTGCTGCTAGGGCCTTCAAGGTTGCAGAGATAGAGGCGTCTCTGTGAATAACATACTTGNCAGTTCTGATCTTGTTAGTTAGAAAATAAATCCTTTATGTTCTTTACTTGTAGTTGCCTTGCTTTTTTTTGCCTGTGACCAGTTTTATTTTATTTTCCAGTTTTATTTTCCAGTGTTTTCTCCTCCAGGAGAGGTTGTGAGTGAGCCTCTGGCATCCAGCCAGGGTCAAATCACAACACACCAGTTATGGTTACAGATGTAATTCATAGCACACAGGTGATCTATAATCAGTAAAAACTAATTTGAAACTTGTTTGATTTTTTGTTTGTTTTTGTAGGAGTATGGACAAGTATGTGCTCCATTTAGAGGAATTCCATTAGAGGAATTCATAAGAGCAAAATTATTTAGAAAAGAGAGAAAGAAGAGGATATAACAAGTCCTGCACCTTTCAAATGTCAAGAAAGATGACAACGGCCTGTCCACATTTGAGGCCTGATTATAAACCAGTTCCTTGGCTACCTTTCCTATTATAATATAAGTTTTCCAAGGATCCATGTGTTTGCAGTTCATTATTTCATATTTCCAGGTTTCAGACACTACTTATATATGGAAATTCCTAAAGAGAAAACAGAATCACCACACTTCTTTCAAATTTGCCCCACCTGTCGTTTTCAATAAATAGTGGAATAGGGAGGGGGGCCAACAAAACATCCAAATTGGATTTCCTTAGGGCAGGTTTTGGTCTATTCAAGGAACTGATAAGGAGAATTCCTTGGGAGGCAGCTCTCTATAACAAGGAGGTCCAGGAGAACTGGGCATACTTCAAGTATGAATTCTTGAAGACACAGAAACAGGCTGTCCCTGTGTGCCGTAAAATGAGCCATAGGGGTAAAAGACCAGCCTGGATGAGCAAGGAAATTCGTCAAGAGCTGAGTGAGAAAAAGAGGGTGTATCACCTTTGGAAAAAGAGTGAAGTTAATCAGATGGTGTACCGAGGTATTGTTAGGTGGTGTAGGAAGAAAATTAGAGAGGCAAAAGCCCACCTTGAGCTCAAACTGGCCACTTCTGTTAAGGATAATAAGAAATGTTTTTATAAATATATCAATGGAAAAAAGAAGGTCAGTAATAAACTCCAGTCCTTACTTGATGTGGAGGGAAATTTAGTAACTAGGGATGAGGATAAGGCAGGGATACTCAATGCCTCCTTTGCCTCTGCCTTCAACAGAAGGGTTGTTTGTCCTCAGGATAACTGGATACCTAAGCTGGCAGATGAAGACAGGGTACAGTGTAGTCCCCCTGTTATTCAGGAGGAAGTAGTTAGAGAC
>WEKX01000108.1:0-12402 GCA_013390025.1 Pitta sordida | reverse complement strand
GTAAGCCAGGACTGTTGGTGGATTATGCAGAGTGGCTTGGCGAGTTCATCTGCTAGTTCTTTCATCACCCTTGGATGGATCCCATCTGGTCCCATAGACTTATGAAGGTCCAAGACACTCAGCAAGTCTCTGACTAACTCCTCTTGGATTACAAGGGAGTTATACTGCACCCCCACTCCTTCCATGACCCTGCTGGTCCAGTTGTCCTGCAGGCAGTGTGTCTTATTGTTAAAAGCAGAAGCAAAGTATGTAATAAGAATTTCTGCCTTTTCCTCGTCTTTGGTTACTAGACGAGGTTACTTTGGTACCCTCTGCATCCAATAAGGAGTGGAGGTTGTTGCAGCCTTTCTTTTTACTGTTGATGTACTTATAGAAACATTTCTTATTGTCCTTGACAGAAACAGCTAAGTTGAGTTCCATCTGAGCTTTTGCCTCTAGTTTTTCTCCTGCACAACTTAACAACTTCTGTGAACATACCCTGACTCACCTCCCCCTTTTTCCAAAGTTTGTACATTTTCTTTGTCTCCCCTAGTTCTTTCAGGAGCTCTTTGCTCATCCAGACCGGCCTTCTGCCCCTCCGACTCACTTTTTGGCCCATTGGGACTGCCTGCTCCTGTGCCTTCGTGAGCTCGTTCTTAAAGTATGTCCAGCCCTCCTGGACCCCTCTGCCATTAAGGGCTTTTTCCCATGGTACCTTCTCAGTTAAGTTCCTAAACAGTCCAAAGTCAGCTGTGTTTTTTATCAAGAAGCTAACTTTCTCTTAAAGTGCTAAGCAAGTTGCTTCATTTTTAGCAAATTGATATAACCATATCCTTTTGCTATGCTTAATCTGCTAAAGACACTGAGGAAATCGGAAGTTCAGTTTCTGACATTGCATGTGAGGTAACAACATAATAGGAATATCTACGTATGCATGTGTATAGAAGTATATATATATATAAACATGAAGAATAATGGCAGTTTTAAAGACATTTTTTGTAAGTCCTACATCTCCTGTTACATAAAGTGAAAATGTGAGACAGAATTACTTGTTGCAGATTTCTCCAAACTACTTCTTCTTTCTGCTTAGATCTAATCGTAGAATCTCTGTCCTGCTCAGGCTATGCTATCTTCCTAGGTCTTCAACAAATAGCATCTTAGGAGCAGATAGCAGCTGGAAGAATGCTTAGGAGTTGTCTTAATCAGCAGACAAAAATCCATCTCTTCTAGCTTTTATGCTTGTAGCTGAGACTTATTTTAGTTGCATTAAATTTGCATGATTTCCTACTGCCTTCTGAAAGCCCTTTCCTTTTTCAGACTTTACTCCTGCTTTCTGTCCAAATTTCATGTAGGTTTTTAAAGGAAAACCATAAGATTTTGACTGTATTTATTTATTCTTGATATTTATGAGTCCAGCCATATCTGGATAGTGCAGAGAAACTTAAAAAATCAGAATATTATTGATGATGGAGAAACTGCAGTGTAAAGTTTTTTTGTCAACTAAGTTAATAGTAAAATGGAAAGTAACAACTTACAAAACATAGTTGAAGAAAATGAGAGTTTTCCTAAGGAGAGATCCGAGACCTTTTTTCCTTCATCTGCATGGTCCTTTCTTCTCAGTACTAGTAGAAAGGGAAGGGCACAGAGAAAGCTATTCAGTCTGGTAGCATACAGAGGAAGTAATAGGATTGTCAATACCCCATTGTCTTACCACAAGTTGAAAAATCAGTCTGGTATTTGGTTCAAGAAATCATTTTACAAACACTGAGGCAGACAGACACAGAGGTAAACCACTCTGTAGTCAGAGCTTGGCAGGGCATAATGGCATAGTAATTGGCACTCTGTATTTGGCTTGGCTAAGTTATGCACCCCTAGATGAAGGGGAAAGATTTCTGTTGTATCCCTGCCCTGGGATGTTTTACATGCTATTGTTTCTTTCAAGGCTGATATGTAGTAAAGACATGCTCATTGTAATTTTTCAAATACCCTATTGGTAAATGACCTCTGCAGTATGGCACATATCCCACTTTTCTGATGCCTATTTCCTGACTAAATTATTTTGTTCTGCAAAACCTATTGTTTCCTTCTTTTCATTCATCTTCAAAGCAAAAGAAAAAAAGCATTCAGAAAAGTAGAATTTTTGAACACAAAAACAATTAACCTCATATGTGCTCTACTGCTTACAGGATAACATACATCCTGCTGCATGTCTACAGACAACTCTCATTTGGATTTGCATATAGCATGTTGTATTTGGACATCCTGCACTCTCTGTTACTGGCTCAGTAAAATTAAAATGTTTGTCTTCTGTGCTGGCACTGGTTACAGCTCTTATGACGGTCAGTGTGTTGAATAGATTCATGAGAAAGGAACAGAATAACTAATTTTGCCAAAAACTGTACGGGGAAAGAGCATAGATTGGCCTGGAATTCCTCTCCAGGGCAAAAAAAGAGTCTAAAATACCTTCTTTCATGTGTGTGATCTGTACATGCAGAGAATTCAGGAACACTGTTCGGAATGATTGCCACCTCTACATACAAAAGTTGTGAAGATGCAACAAAAGCTAACTGCCTCACTGTCATGAAGGAAAAGACTGTACATTAGATCTCTGCAGAAGGTGGCAAACATGCCATTCTAATATACAGTTCTGCCATTTTCAGATTTCCACTCATTCTACAGTTCTGCCATTTTCAGATTTCCACACAGATACAGTCCACACATCATTACACACTGCAAGCCAAGGCTAGAAGTGACAACCATGAACGTTATCAAAATAACTCTTGCATTTAGAGTGGAACAATTTTTATACAACATTGAGTTCACTTGGTGGAAAATGTTATAAATGGAGATTGAAATCAAATACAAATATTGGATTCAGTATTTGTGTCTGTCTGTTTTAAATCAACAGAACTAGTTTTTGTAAAGAACATTTTCATACTTTTTAAAATTAAAAACCTTCTATTTTGGAGACATAGAATCATTTAAGGACCATTCAAAGACTGAAATATGTAGTATTTTGATTTTGATTGACAACTTATGTATTTCAGGTTTAAATGTGTAAATTAGAAAATAAGAAGAGAAGATGCTTAAATATCCTTAAAATAATCCAATGACACCCTGAGAAGAAATTTCCAGTGTTTTTTGCATTTGTTTGATCAACACCTTGAAAATACTTATTTCAGTCTTCCTCTCCTCTTTGGTCTTTCTGCAAAGTTCTTTGTTTTGGTAAAAAAACCTGAAGTCCACTTTTACTACAATAGGTTTGGCGAATTGATAACAAGACTGAAATTTAAGCAACATTAGAAAGAGCAAGTCTAATACATTAAAATTGTAAAATCTCTTTCACCACCAAACTGCCACTTAATTAATTTTTATGGAACAATGTTCAGATCAGAAATTTGTCTTCACCCTCTGGCTCAACTACAGTGAAACTATTACTGCCAGGTCCATCTCAACAAGGCCACTTAATGACGCCAGTCACTCATTCACAGCAAGGGCGGAAACACGATGTTCTTCAGCAGTTCCGTGCTGAGATCTACCTCAGGTTTTCCTTCCTGCTGATTTCATCCTATGCCTGGCAATTGTGCAAATGCAACCACCTTTTTAAAAGGTCAAAGCAAATAACAGCTTCTTAGAGTGTCATCAACCTCTTAGGAGCATGCAATTAGTTATAACTCACATCAAAGCCAAAATAAGCTCAGATACTTCCAATACAAAATAAACTAGCTGATTTATATGTGTAAAAGAGACCTAGTCATTCACGAAGATCATACAACTTTTAAATCTGCCAAAGTTACAGCATGATAAATATTTCTTTTTAGTGGAGGAAGTAGTCCTCTAATAGATGCTTCTTTTGACAAAAATTCTACAGGGAAAATATATCTTGGAATACTTCCCTAGAGAAATGTTATCCTGAGGACACAATGAAACCTCACTAATTGTAGAATGTGATTTTTTTCACTCTCTTCTGTTTTTGTTGCAGATACTTCCCAGTGACAGACTGTTGCTTGCCTTTCTTGGTGTCAAAGGTCTATTGGATAGCCCCACAAAGACCACAAAACTCCAGCATCCACCATCCTGTTTGAGATTCGGATGATGCTTTTATTCCCCTTTTCCGCAGTTTCAACGTTACTGATCAAATGTATGCTCTTGAGATGTATCTGTCTATCAGGGAAATCTTTTAGCTTCTTAAACCAGATGTTAAACTGAGGCCCCCTACCTCTTCCCTCCGTATCAACATGAAGGCAAAACAGCTTGTCAGGTTCTACATTTCAACCATCTATGATTAAGCTGACAACCAATGGGGCTATTTTCTATTCATCTAGAATAGAAATTGCATGCAGCATTCAGGGTTCATACTATTAGATCAAATACCTGTAGTTTGGCACCTACTCAGAGTTTAAATGAACATTGTGAAAAAAGACCTGTTTTTTTACCATTTCATCCTTTACACTCAGTGGACTAATGTAATGCACTTGTGTTGTATTTAGTTCCAAAATTCTAAGTCTTCATTCAATGAAACAGTATTACTTCCCTTTACAATGCAAACCTTAAAAACACTGCCTAATTTAAAGAAATAGTAGTCTCCTAGAATTTGCAACAGTGTACCACCAGTATTTTTGAAAAGTGTGAATAGAGGAATTTAGGAGTAAGGATTGACAGAAAACTCAGTATGAGCCAGCAGTGTGCCCAGGTGGCTAAGAAGGCCAATGACATCCTGGTCTGTATTAGGGACAGTGTGGTCAGTCGGACTAGGGAAGTTATCCTTCCCCTGTACTCAGCGCTGGTCAGACCACATCTTGAGTACTGTGTGCAGTTCTGGTCTCCCCAGTTTAAGAAGAATGTTGAACTGCTTGAGAGGGTCCAGAGAAGGGCAACGAGGATGGTGAAGGGACTGGAGGGCAGGCCCTATGGGGAGTGACTACAGGAACTGGGACTGTTCAGTCCGGAAAAGAGGAGGCTCAGAGGTGACCTAATTGCTGTTTACAACTACCAGAGGGGAGGTTGCCGCCAGATNGCCCTCCAGTCCCTTCACCATCCTCGTTGCCCTTCTCTGGACCCTCTCAAGCAGCTCATGGGTGAGGATCTCCTCTCTGGGGTTCACAGTGTGAATGGATGTACTCTTCACTGGGTGAAAACTTGGCTGGATGGCTGGGCTCAGAATGTTGTGGTAAATGGAACTAAAATCCAGTTGGTAACTGGTCACTAGCAGTGCTCCCTGAGGTTTATGTAAAAATTGATATGCATACTAGTAAAGCCAGATACCAAAACACAGTTAAGGTGTTAAGAAAAATTTTATTCTGAAGTCAGAAAACCTAAATAAACTGCTAAATTACATAGTAGATGAAAAGATCAGCCTGGGAAACCTGTTCTGGTGCTTTTATAACACCTTTCGTGTGTGTATAACTTCAAGGCTGTAATCTCCCTTGCCCTTTACAGACTCTCTCTCTCTCTCTCACCAGGGTCCTTACAGCGTGTCTGTGAGAATCTCTACACAGGAATCCTACTTCTCAGAACAGCAGCGAATAAACATCTGTAGGTGTAATAAATGGAATTTTCCCATACCGATAATTTCCCAGGCCTGGTTTTCCTAGCAGCAAAAAACTTCTTGAGCAAAAAACCCTCTTTATCCTCCATGAATAAATCTTCCACATTTAACTTTCTTGTTTCTACAGCTCAGTATTAGGGCTGGTCCTGTTTAACGTCTTCATCAATGTCTTGGTCAAGGGGACTGAGTGCATCCTCAATAAGTTTGAAGATGACACCAAGTTGGGTGGGAGTACTGATCTGCTGGAGGGTAGGAAGGCTGTAAAGAGGGATATGGACAGGCTGAATTGTTGGGCTGAGGACAATTGCATGGGGTTCAATAAGATGAAGTGCCAGGTCTTGCACGCATGTTGCAACAACCCCAGGGAGTACTTCAGGCTTGGGGCATAGTGAATGGAGAACAGCTCAATAGAAAGGGAATTGGGGGTGTTGGATGACAGCCACCTGGATGTGAGCCAGCAGTATACCCAGGTGGCCAAAAAGGCCAAATGGTGAGGCCAGCAGGACAAGGGAAGTGATTGCTTCCCTGTACTCAGCACTGATGAGACCACATCTCAAGCACTGTGTTCAGTTTTGTGCCTCTCACTTCTAAAAGGACACTGGGGCGCTGGAGTGAGTCCAGAGAAGTGCAACAAAGTGCAACAAAGCTGGAGCAGGGTGTATCTAGAAGACATGTGGTATGAGAAACATCTGGAAGAAATGGGGTTATTTAGTTTAGTGAAGAGTAGGGTCAGAGAAGACCTTATTGCTGTCTACAACTACCTGAAAGGAGGTTGCAATGAGATCAGGGTTAGTCTCTTCTTCCATGTCTCAAATGAGACAAGGGGAAATGGCCTTAAACTATTCCAGGGGATGTTCAGGTTATATATTAATTTCTTTTTTTCCCTGAAAGACTGTTTAGGCATTGGAATAAGTTGCTGAGGGAGGTGTCGGATTCACTGTCTCTGGGAGTTGTCAAGAGGTGTTTGGATGTGGCTCTTGTGTATATGTTTTAGGCTGATTTTAGTAGTGGTAAATTGACAGTAAGACCACATTATGGTGAAGATCCCTTCCAACCTAGCTGATTTTGTGATTCTGTAAAACCTGCAGAGACCATTCAGACAAAAACAAACAAACAAGAACCCCCAGAACCAACCAGAAAAAACTGTAGGCAGTCTGGCAACCTGCTTGCCAGACTACCTGCCTTTATCTGAATAAAAAGTAAACTGAATGTGAAATGTAAAGATGGGTCTTTGGAGACATAGTAGATGTCTTTAAATAATGGTACAGTGAACTGCCAGCAGTTGTTCAGGACTGGTTCAAGTACAGTCCTCAAACATGACTATATTAAGTAATCAGTCACAAGGACCTGTGTAAGTAATATTGCCTCCTACAAAATTCGGTAACACAAATCTGTCTTGTAATGAAATGTGGTGGAGTGGAACTTTCCTGGAACTCCAGGTAGATCAATAAAAGAACAGAAATTAAATTAAAGGAAAAAACAACTTGATGATCATAACCAACAAAATCTTTGACATATTTATTCTGTGCATATTAAAGGAACTTCTGAACACAAAATATTAAAAAATTATTTTCTAATTGATTTTCCAATTATTAACTTGCAGAACAGAGTAAGGGGGAACACTGACTAGAAAAGATGAGACCAAATCACAGAATCACAGAATATACTGAGTTGGAAGGGACCCACAAGGATCATCGAGTCCAACTCTTAACACTGCCTCCCTGGCGGGAATTGAACCCGGGTCTCCCACATGACAGGTGGGGACACTTAAATGATTACTTATGTTAGGGTATGCTGGGGTTTTTTCTGCGATTATGACAGATTTCCTCACATTTCTGCTGTTAAACACAGCAGACACCTAACAGATTTTTTATTTTGTTTTAGGAAATTACCTTTTGAGCTAGCAAGTGTAATTTTGATTATGTCTTTAAATTTAGTTTCTGCTAGATATGCAAATATATTTCTATTTTCAAAGGAGTTGAAACTTATGTCTTAACGTGGTGATTCTGACCTTTGATTTGTTAATATTAATACTATCATATTAATTAAGCCTTTTGACTTTGAAATTGAGAAATCTAATGTATATTTAAGCTACTTCTTGCCTTTCAAAAGCAGGCAGAATAGTGCTTGCTTTCTACTTCTGGAAACTGAGTTTGTTTCCAGGCAAGGGCAGGTTTGTCCAATATTTAAAAGACAAAACAAACCAAACTGAAGTTGTAGGGAACAGCTTCCATAAGGAAGGATGGGAAGTAGGCTGGAAAAATCAGGTCATGGTAGTGGGATCTTCTTGGGTATGGTAGTTATCAGAAGGATTGTTGCATTTCATCACATCTAAGTTTAGGTGAAAAGTACCTTTAAAATGTTTTAGGATTCAAAAAGAAAAAACAATATATAATTACTTTTCATTCAGGTGAATCTTCAGAAAGCAAGTAAGTACATATTAGGAATTTTCCTTCTCTCCAATTCCTCTGACTTTTATTAAAATAAATATTAGTTTAATTTATTTATTTTTGAGCATTACTCACTTTTATATAAAGGCACTGTTTCCAGCACTTTTCAGTAAGTGTCTTGTCTGAAATTTCTATATACTGTCTCCCAAGGATAATAAAATTTCTTCCATGCCTGTAGGGTCCATTATCAACCTTATTTTTCCCCCCATTTAGAATAATGGCCTTGAGTGACTCCCAAGGTCTTCATAACACTGAAAGTTAAGAGTCAGTGTTAAAATGTAGTGACCCTCAACTTCTCTGCTTGGCTAAGTGACAGGAATAACAGTTACAGGGAAAGCATTATTACCAATTTGCATCTCCTGCTAGCTCAGGTTTGATTTCAGAAAGTCTGAAAATCTTGGCTCATACTCTTTGCTGACATGGTACTTTGCTTGAGAATGAAGAGTAGTCCTGTTCAAATCACAGTAAATTTCAGTAGGACTTTACAGCAAATCCTGAGCAGCTTTCTAGGTCTTTGGTAGGGAAAGACACCTGATTGTTAGAGGATTGCACCATATCAGGTGCCAGATGGCAAAAGGTACACTGTCTAGGAAGCAAGTATCACAATGACGTAGCAAGTGGCTCCTGCAGCAGTAAGGAATACCCGTGCTTGTGTATAGCGGGCAGACCTGGATGCACCTTATCAGGCAGCACTAACACAGATCCCTGCAATCTCAAGTTTGGGAATCTATTCATGCCAGATTTCCTTGAAACAGGCGAGAATCAATTTCCTGTCTCCTTAACATGTCTTGTGGACCAGAGAGAACAGGAGTGCTGTCTTCAAATGGTGTTCTGCTTTCAGCTGAGAGAGAGTTCCTTTCCTACATAGTATTCAGTATCTAGTATCTTTCTTCCTACTTCCTAGTACTTAGTACATCACCATGTTTTTGATTTAGTATGAGAGTAATGCTGAAAACACACTGATGCCAAGTAGTGCTTACTCCCAGCCAAGGATGTTTGAATTTCTTATGTTCTGCCAGTGAGCAGGGGTACAAGAACCTGAGGAAGAGCATGGCCAGAAGAGCTGACCCAAACTGGTCAAAGGAATATTCCAGACCACAGAAGACCATGCTTTGCATTAAAATATGAATATATAAAGCTCTTTGGCAGGGGCAGATGCTGCTTGGGACTGGCTGGGTCAGTGAGTGGTGAGTAATTGTATTGTGCATCACTTGTGTTCTGGGGATTTTATTCCTCTCTATATATATCTCATTCACATTATAATTACTCTTATTAAAATATTTTGATTTTTTTTTCAATTATTAATCTTCTTAGATCGATATAAAATTACTTAGTTGCCAGCTGGGGTTGTACCATAACAGGTGGATGGAGATACACTGAAGCTTTCTTTGATATAAGCATTTTATTCTAATTTATTGGAAGTTTAACACTGTGCCGACTCCTTAAGTTAGTGTCGTGGTTTGACCCTGGCTGGATGCCAGAGACCCACCCCAACTTCTCCTGAAGGAGAAAACTAAAAACAAACAAACTGGAAAATAGAACTGGAAAATAAAATAAAACTGGTCACAGGCAAAAGAAGCAAGGCAAAACTATAAATAAAGAACATAAAGGGTTTATTTTCTAACTAACAAGCTCAGAACTGCAAGGGAAGCATCATTTAGAAGGCAACCTTTCTCCCCCCACCCCTCCTTCTCTTACAANTACATCTTACTACTGAACTTTTTTTTCTTCTCTCCCAAGTATGTTATTTGTAGAGACGCCTTTATCTCTAACTTTGAAGGCCATGGCAGCACGGAGAGCTCAGGTAAGAACTGAGCTGTTAACCCCCTCGCTACCAGAGCAGCAGAAAACCCCCTAAACCATAACAGTTAGAAACATTTACTTTGCTTCCATTGAAAATTAACTATTCTAAAATACCTTGATATTGGAGAACTTAGGTTTCTGAGACCAGAGAAGAAGAGTATATGCAAAGGAGATTTTTGTCAGGTAGATCATTAGTATAGAGCTGTTCTGCAAGTTACAATATATATATAATAACCAGTCTCCAGAGCTTTACATTATTTAAATTGGTCACCTACTAACTGGCCTGGGCTGGATTTGTGGAGCGTATTAGATGAATAACATAGGTTCGCTTTATGGCAAATGCATTTTTTAGCTGCTATAAGGTATATTACATATAATTCTTCAGTGGTGATTTATGGGCTTGACACGCATCAGTCTGTTTAAACCATTAGAACGTTATTTTTCTTCCCCTGAGGAATCATAGAGGGAAGCACTGTTAACCTGTCAGCTCCACTCTGCCCTCTTTTTCCCCTTTGTTGCATAAAACCTTAAAAATGTAGTTGGGATTCCTTGAGCTCAGCTGGTTTCAGAGCAGCCTGGGGACTGATTTCGTTGAGTTGCCCAAAACTTATAAATTCTGGACAATTGGATGGAAACAAGAAGCCAAGATCAAGAGTAGAAAGCTGTGTGAAAAAGGCTGATGATTTGAGTATCCAAGGCTTCCAGGAGAAAGATTTTCCCCCTGTCATAAAAAGTAAGGAGTGTGACACCTCAATGTTATGGTTTGGGAAAAAAAAAAAAAAATAAAGGAGAAAAGGATAAGACTGGTTTGGGAAAAGAATTTGTATTAAATTGTGTTTTGTTGCAGTGGAGGCTAAGTTTTGGAATCCTGCCAGGCGAGGGGGCAATTTTTTTGCCTCACCATAATGTTATTCAGAACTGTAAGGATAAGACTTACATTAAGACTAGGAAGACTGAAGAAAACGGTGAACAATATCCACATCAGAAGACAGGGAGACAAGAAAAGGAATATTTGGAGTCATATAAAATGAAGTAATATTCAGAGATTTTCTGGAAAATAGTAGATACACCAATAAACATACAGATTCAAAAGTATTGGAGAAAGAAACTCTTGAGAATATAAAAATGTTCCAGAATCACAGGTTCACAGGTTATTCTGAGTATTACTTGTAGTGTAAAAACAGCATGAAAATACTGGATATTACTTCTTTTATAAATTTTGAGTTTGAGTCTATTGTCAAATTTTAACTGAGAAGATGACTCTAGACTCTTATTTTATTTGCATTTTCAGTCTATTACTCATATTGAAGTGTAAAAGGACTTCAATCATTGTACTAGCCATCAGATGAACAGGACGCAGGAAAGGCAACTGGTTTACAGAGACATCTCTTTAAGCTCATTCACTTCAGATTATTTTTCATTCTGTCTGGAATAGGCTAAAATAGGAAAAAATAACTAAACCCCTTAAAAAATTTTATAATTTTTAAAATATCTTGTTCCGGAGGGTTTAAATTAGAGGTTTGACTTTGTTCCTGACATTATTAAAAAATAATATAGATGACGGATATTTTCTGCTTGTTTCTTTGATTTTCCTTTAGGCTACTGAGACCATTATTTTAAATGCTTTCTAAATTATTTTCCTTTCTGTGTTTTCTTTTTACTTTTTTCCCTTGCCTTTTTACATGTCCCATTCTGTAACTTTACTAAATACTATTGGATTCTAAAAGATTCCTAAGAGACACTATTAAATGTCATTTGTTGCCAAGCTTTTCTAAGGAGAGGCAAAATAATAAAATTCAGTGACTCCAGATATGTGTAATTTTTTCGGATGTAGGAAGTCCTTATTTCCTTATGCAACAGACTTGGACTAGCATTCTGCAAAGTGCAATCTCCTGCCCAGAGGGATTTCCTCGTAGTGTTTGAAAGGTCTGATTTGACTGATGAATGAAACTGTGAATTGCAGTTGTATTCTAGGATTATACATCTGGTTAGTAGCCTAATCATGTTTGAGTGCTGAAGATAAAAGACATAGAATTTCCCTCAAAACTGTGAGAAGTGTCAAATTTGAGTTCCACAGATGACATTCATAACTTTAGCAGCCTATGTTGTTGAAGAGTTATGTAATTTTGTGACTTACGTTAGATTTGTGTCCAGATACTGATTCTTACTGTCTTGTTTCATACATGCAAATCCAAACTCAAATATACAAAGTCTGAAATAACTGATTGTCCTAGTTTAGGGTTTTTTTTGCTGCTCTGGCAGCGAGGAGGTTAACAGCTCAGCTCTCAGCGCAGTCACTGCCATGGCATTCAAGGTTATAGAGATAGAGATGTCTCTGAATAAACATATTTGGGAGAGAAGAAAAAAAAAAATAGTAGTAAGATGTAGTGGGCCAGAACAGAACTCGTGCGGAGAAGCTGAAAACTATGAAGGCCCACCCAGGCCCACGAGAGAAGGGGTAGAAATGTTCTCCCAGGCATCCCACTGCTGCTCATGAATTGGACCGACCATGATGTAAACCTATGGACTAGAGAGAAAGGAACCAGTGATGCAGAATCCATCTAAGCCATGACTGAAGACGGAGAGTTCAAAGTGGAAAAAAAAAAAGCTGCAAATGTTTTT
>WEKX01000106.1:0-12122 GCA_013390025.1 Pitta sordida | reverse complement strand
TATTTTTATTTATTTATAATATATGTGAGGCAAGCTGAATTCCCTGCTTTCTTACTTTCTATCAATTACTCTTTGGTCTACAAATCCCAAATCGTTTTAAATTATGAAAGTGAATGTTTTCCTTTCTTTCAACTGAGACAGAAGGAAACACAGATCCAAGAATTTTCATTATCAAGCATAGACAGTTTGGGTTTTGTTTCTTTTCAAGCCAGACTTCTTTTTTTCCTGAAGTTTTTATTTTTCAAATTGATTTCTTCTCACTGATAACCTGAAAAATCCAGTATTTACCCAGTTCAAATAAAATCAGGGTGCATGTGTATGAGAAGATAACTATTCTATGTGTAGTCTACTTGTACTGAATATTAAGAATATCCGGGGGGGGGCGAGGGGGCAGAAACCAAAACAAAAACCCAAAACCTAACAACAAACTGATAACCAAAAATCCCCAAAAGACAACAACCAAAGCCTTTCTATAAATAAGGAGAATTTTCACTCCTAAATTTACAAACATAACAGATAGGTATTTCACTCATGACAGTGTGTAAAGTCAAAACAAATTATTCCTGATCTTTATTTGGATACTTTTATGTGGACTCCTGAGACATCTGTTTCTGTGATGATAACAGAGAAAAGTTGCATAAAACATAAGAAACTACTTCTACCTAAGACGTCATACCATTTTTATGCATAGACCCCACTTTCAATTATTTGTATATGGGAAATTTCACAGTGAAACATAAAATTTATGAGATATTCTATATTTCTTTGTGTAGTAGAATAGTAATGTTTGAAAGAGAATAAGTTTTAAAATATCTTTTAAGAAATATGTGTATTTCTAGGACCTTTGATATATAAATTGTGTCTTTGGAGGCAACAGCAGTTTGAATGGGAGTGTGTAAAATTCCAGTCTAAAAGCTTGATCATGAACTAGCACTATACACATTTCAATAACCATTATCAGAAGTGGAATCAGCTACAGGATTATGAAAGACAACAGCCAGGAAATCATAAAGCACATGACATTGGTGGGAAATACATTCCAGATTTGGCATCTGGTTTCATTGTTGAAGGAGATAAGGAAAGATCTATTTTCAGAAGCAAAAAACATAAAACACTGTAGGGTCAAATCATACAATACACATCAGATTATTTAGCATGTAATTGTAAAATTAACTAAAGATAAAATTTAGAAAACCAGTTTTGCATATTTAGGAAAGCTGCTGTCTTCATTCATTTAGGTCAGAATATGGATTGGCATACAAGAGAGTAGAAACAGGCCCAACTTCTTTTATTTATTTGTTTTATTCATTATAAGGACAGTGGAAGGAAAGTATTTCAGTGTCTTTCTGTACATTATTATTGCTATTGCTACTGCTGTTATTCAAATCACCTGTAATAGATTTTTGTTTACCTAAACTCAGCCTATAAATCAAAACCCTGCCATAACCACTCCCCACCAATCACCACGTAACACTATGTACAGTCATACCTCAGCAATTTATGCTGTAATATTCACGGATTCTTATATTCACAGAAATTTTTCCTGCAGTTCTTGCTCAGTTATCCACAGAACAGCGCAGTGGTCAGCCCTGCCAGGAGTCAGGAAGTCTGTAATTGTAACACTTGGAGAGGTTCCAGCCCCTCAACTTGCCAGTGCATGTGTGTATATTCATAGCCTCAGGCAAAACACTGCTGCCAGTGCTAGCTGCTGCAGTTAAAGGTAAAAAACACTGACTCCCATGCTCCTTAACTCTTTCAGTTAACATTGGCAGTTTATGCTGACTATTAAACTTGAAAAGCAATGAATAGCTAGAATATGTGTCTCCATACATACACATGACTCACGCACATCCATGAACGATTGAAGGGCCAAGATGACATTGAAATTGTTGCATATGTCTCAGTATTTGGAGAATCAACTGGAATTAGTGGTCTGATTTTTCAAGACCCTTATGCAGACATCTTCATTATCATGACTATAATCTATAGACCACGTGTATGAGTATAAGAAAGAATCACAGAATCACAAAATACTATGAGTTGGAAGGGACCCACAAGGGTCATCTAGTCCAACTCACCATCTAACTCCCGTACACAGACCGAATGCACACCCCAGAGTAGTAAACATAAACCTAGATCCCTCAGAGGCGCACAGGCCACTCCGAGCCAGTCCCCATTGTCTTAGGTTAGCCATATGATATGTGCGGTAAATGCATCTTGGTATTTTTGTATTTTAAAACAGCATTGCCTGTAACATCCCTGCCCCCATGCCCATGCAATGGTAAATCCTGGACTACCCAGGCCACAGCTGCAGAGACTTTGGGCTCATTAACACTCTCTCCAACAGCTGTAGTATGTAAAGCTTGAGAAGGGTACCTCTGGGACCTGCTTCAGCCCTTGGAGAGCCTCTGGAATATAAGGTATTTTGACTGGGAGGGAGAGAGAGGAGTTTCTGGAGGAACAGCAGCAGCAGCACAACAGCCCAGCTGGTGGATTGCAGCTACTCTTTTTGAGACTCTGAGGAACTGAACTTATCTCCTATAGACACATCCGAACTGAAACAAAGAATCTCAACTATTTGCATCAGAAGGTTCCACATCTAGCCAGGAGTAAGATTTTCGGCCCTTTTCTTCCCTTCCCCCACTATGGGAAGAGAATACTGAACAGTGTTGGACTGTAAGCAACAGGTGTTGGGGTTTTTTTTCTCTCTCTTGCTGTTCCTTAACTCCTTGGAGGAGAGTCATTTTTTAGTTATAAATTTGTGTACTTCAGTAAGTAAATAATTTTTTTTCTTTCACTTTTTTCTTCTCTTCCCTTGGAGGAGAAGAGGATCTCACTCTAAACCACAGCAACCATATAGCTCAGACCTTAGTTTTTCTGTCACATTGTGGCCTAGTTCTGTTCTTGAGGTTAGCATTCTATAATTCCCTGTGTTAGCAGAAAATGCCATAATACATTCATGAAGTTTGTCATTGTGGATGACAGAATTGATGAAATCAGGGAGTCCTCTGGAGGCTATCTAGTCCACCTGACCCAAGACAAGTCAGTTAAGTTTTCAACCCCACTTACTATCTGCTTATGAAATCTGTACTTCATGAGACAAGTCTAGTAAGATATTATGAAAAATCTTAATAAAATAAAGTATAACTTTCAGTGCTCTACCATCACACATAGACCAAATCAACTCATTTTACAAGCTACATCAAAGGTTAAATATCACTTCTAACTTATAAATTCTTGCTGATAACTGCCAGTCATCTCCTTGTCCTTCATATCTCTACAAACACTGTTAAGATGGAACAGAAGCTCTTTGGTTCTTCATTCTTTCCCTTCTTGGAGATAGTAATGACTTTTACCAAGGATTTGAAGAAGGTAACCTCTTTTAATCAGCATGAAGTTTCAAAGGCAATCAGTGGTCTTCTAGAATGCAAGTGGAAAAGGGAGGTGTATGGTATTTGGAAGCAAGTATAAGTGACATGGCTCACTGAAGTGCTGTTGGCTGATGCAGGGAGAGAATTCTTGTGGCCAAAAGGCAACTAGAGTTCATGCTGTCCAGTACAGTGAAGGGCCTTTTTAAATATACTATAACAAGAGTACAATCAGAGATAAGACTGATCCATAACTTGGGGAGTACTGTCTCCTCCCTTCTAGGGAGGTAGACCAACCAGAGATCTTTAACATAGCCTTCGTTTCAGTTTTCAACACCAGTGATGGGCCCTGTGATCCTTGGAGTCATGTGTTGGAAGATCATTCCTGGGGGATGATAGGCTCCCATATGACCCTGAATTTTCAATAATTGCTTCTCCAGCTGAATGCATATTTTTCTACGGGGCCTGTTTGGCTGTTGTTATTACAGGACCTCTCACAACTATTTTACAATGGTCTTGGGAGTGTGGAGAAGTTCCAGTCAGGTGGAAGATGGCAAATGTCTCCATTTCCATGGGATTCTATGAAAAGCAAGATCAAGTAGGCATTAAGTACCTTGACCTTTTCTATAATTTCTGCCACAAATTTACTTACTGGTGGGAAGTCACCAGCAGCAGACCAACAATTTTCTTAATCCTTTTTTTCTGATCATAATGTCACATATTTATAGAATCATTTATGTTTGAAAATACCTTTGAGATAATTAGGTCCAAATATAAATCTAACTCTGCCAAGTATCCTAAATTCACTGCATTCCCGATTTCATAACTCTCAGCTATGTCCTACCTCAGACAACCAACTTAAAGAATAGTATAGGCTGTAAGAAATCGCTGGGAGTTATTTTTCCCCATCTCTCCCCTTTCTTCAAGTTCAAAAAAAGGCTCGCAGATGAGTCTGTGAGCAGTCAAGTTTTGACTGTCTCCAAGGATGCAGATTCTACAGCCTCTAAATATCCTTGGGGTCACTTTTTTTCCTGTAAGGTTCATTGGCAATTTCATACGTTTTCTTGCAACTTCTGACCATTGTCTTTCATCAGATATGATGTCTATCTCAGATATGATAATGCTAATATCTCTCTCCTGAATTTTAACTGTCAGTTCTGTGCTCAGCATGGTGCAAACTATTTTCCAAGCATTTAGCCTTAATTTTTTTTTGCACAGCAAATATTTTTTAACACCAGGCATAATTTTTAAGGTCTTCTCAAACCTTCTTGCCATCAATATAGTATTTAAATAACTTAGTATCTTTTCCAGACTCACAGATGTTACCCCAAGTACTTTTCCAGGTTATTAATGAACATATTGAATAATATTGATCATACCAGCCATCCTAAGAGAGCTCTCTGTTGACCCTTCTCTGTTACAAAAAGTCACCATAAAACCATACAATATTTTCAACTCCTTAACCAATTCTTCTAGTAAGTATGACTGTCATCCCCCCAGTGTTCATGGAGAGGTCTCACTGACTCACACTGAGTGGTCTGGTGGTGTTGGTCTGAGGGTCCCGGGGTCAGAGATGGCACTCTGTAGATGGACTAATAGAGTTTTTTTATTTAATGTATGCTTCCTTTCTGCCTGTAAAAAGATTTTTGCTGTATTAAGTCTAAGTATTCTTCCATGACTGTTAGCTTTCCCTCTGCTTTTGCTGAAAATACTCTTCCATTATAGTTTTGATCACAATCAAATTGGTTCTCTTCTAATTAAAACAAGATGTGTCTCTCTTGTACAGTTTCTTCAGGTTTTACCTATGCATCTGGCAGCATTATACAAGCTGTTACCATTACACTTGGACTTTCTGCTGGGCAGAACTCTGGCAAACTGAATTTCACACCCAGAATTTTCCTCATATGTTTCCTTATTTTATTGTTACCAACATGGTTTACGACAAATAGTTCTGCCTTTCAGCATCAAATAGCTTTATTTAGTCATCTTCAGTACCACAGATTCAGCAACCAACTTGAATTATTACCAGAATTACTGCTCCCAGCATCTTTTTCTTCCACCGTTGAAGATCCCCTATTCCAGTACTAAACAGTACTTCTTCAATAAGTTAAAAACAAAATGAGGTCTCATCTTGCAAGTTACTTATACCTGAGGTTCAGACATACCTAGAAGTATGGAGTAGAGTGCAGGGAGAAGTGAGTCAGAGATTCCTTCTCCCACTGTAAACAAACCATTTACTACATTCTCCCTCATGGCTGCTTAGCAGCTGTCTTTTTATCCTCTCAAGGAAAAGCACACTCTGCTTTATTATTGGGATCATCACTTAGCAGGTCTTGTCTTGGCTAACTCAAGCATTGACACAAAATGCAACACCACAACCAAAATAAAATCCATGGACCATCTAAATTCAAATTTCACCAAGCTTACCAGCTTCTAGGAGTCAACCTGAGATTCTTTCTCTCTTCTCTCTTCTCCTATGAAAAATTGCCATGAAAACTTCAGTGTGTCCTGTTTGTAATGCACCACTTTCTTTAAATTAGTGAGGGGGGAAAAATGGAGCAGGTCTAAATCTAAAAGATATTCAAGTGTAACTTAGATTTTTAGCCTTTTTGTCCCACCACCAAGACAAAAATACCTAAGCCTCATTTTTTACTTTTATCAACCCTGACCTAAAGGATATTTAAAAGAGAAATTAATTAAGACTGACATAAATTAAATTAGATTCTCCAACAGAGAACAGGACTGTAGTTGGGTGACAGCTGTAAAGGGTTTTAAGCAAGTATGGGCCTAAATACTGTTTTCGTAGTAAGAACTGTGAATTCAGGTTAATGCTCTGTTTTCCCCTTTTTTCACAGTTTAGCCAGTTTCTCTCTTGATAAGACATCCTGTCTGCAGCTCATTTCAGATGAAATACTCATGATATTTCTACTTATATCTTTCTACTCAAGTTGTTCTGTTATTGAATTTGTAGGCCATGCTATCAATTCATGTCTGTTAAGAAGTGTCAAATATTATTCCATCAAAATTTCAAGTTTTCAGATATATAGAGGAATAAGGACATATAAATTCTGATGATTTTATTAGAAAGAACTTAAGTAGCAAATGCACTACTGCAGACACTAAATTCCAAGTTAAGTGTCAAAGAATAACAACAGAAACAACAAATCTGAAACCAGAAAATTAAATGCTAGAGGAGATGAAGGTGAGAGCAGGAAAAATTAAGAAATTTGTTCATGGGAACATGGGAAGATAACCAGAAGTTTGAAGAACCAGCTGACCTTATTTCAAGGAACTAAAATACTAAAGAAATCAGTTTGTGACCTCTATAACTATTTTGTTCATGACTACTAATAAAAAGAAAAAAAGTAAAATACAATAAATACATTTAATATGCATGTTTCCTGAAAAAATTTAGTGGAGTCACAAAGAAAAAATATTTGTAAACCATAAATTTGATCAGCCCTCCGGAATCCAAATATTAAAACTCAGTGTTGTATGTCAGATGCATTTTTATTATAAAATCCTTAAAGTAAAACACAAATTTTTCAAGAAAGTGCCCTTCATTCTGATAGTCTGAAGTCAACGTAGTGCTGACTAGCACAGTTTGATCATTCTGTGTTTAAGTACATCTAAATATCAGTGGTGGCACATTCAGCACCTCTTAAGCTCCTCTTAAGCACCTCTTAAGAACCTCTCACCTTATGATTGTTTCTTTTTCATGTATTTCCTTATAGGAGTACTCCTTAATACAACTTAAGGTCCCATGCTAATTTATGCTAATATATCCTAATATATGCTAAGCAATGCAGCTTTAGATCTATGTAAAAGTATCAAACACATGAAGATCTCAGCTGAAACAAAGGATTTCTGCATTCTGCTGATTCTGCACCAGGATACTTCATATCTGACAAATCAGTGCAGATTTTCTGTGAAAATAAACTTGAAATGTAATGCAGTTCTGAAGAAAACAAGAAGATTATATTTGATCTTATCTTTTATTTTGAAATCGGCGTAAGCTGAGTAGTTGTGAGTTAGCAGGGGAGTGTAAACGTACGTCTGAAAGGACAGGATGACACAAAATCTGTATGATCTGTATGGACAAATGCAGTTGAAGTGCATATATACCAATGCACGCAGCCTGCAGGGACATATTGTATTTTGTAGGCTTTCTCTCTTTTCCTTCAAAGTACCACATATTCTCACTGAGAAGCAAAGAGTTACATAATTCTAAGTTCTATAAGCCCATCTCTTCAGCACCAAATATAACTGCTACATAGCAGAAGGGTTTTTATCTCTCCGAGTAACAAGTGTTACTGCCTTTCTACATATTGTTTCAGTGCAGTGCTGTCATATGAAACCTATGTTTTCTTCTTTGCTGTCATTTTGCCATTTTTTCCATCTCTGTCTTTCCTTACATTATTGTTTTGACTGTGACCTTGAGCAAGCTAGAGATTTGAAAGTTGTTCCTGTTCTCATTTTCTGTTCATCCTGCCAGATACTTCTGTCTTGCTTCCTTTGGTATCTTCTCCTCATGAAATCTTGACACTGTTCAGTCATTTCTGATTGTCTGATGCCACTTGTGCTGTCACTACTCTTTCTGAAAATACAGTTCATCTTCTTGACAATGTTAAAAGATGTAACTTATCCAGTCCTGAAATTTTGTCTGGTATCAAATTCTTCTACAAAATATTAAGATATTGAACACCTGTTTACAGTGTTTTACAACTATAATACGTCAATTTATAAGTTGCATAAATAAAGGAAACTATAGCAAGAAATTCAAGAGATATACAGTGAAGGCCTACCACTTTACGGTTTCCCTCTGCAGGTTCAATTCTTTGCTGGTTTTTTTCATGATAAATCCCTTCTGAGCATGTGTGGAGAGTGTTGTGAAAAGCTAGTAGGTAAATAAGGTAATGAATATCTAAAGAGTCACACCTGTCGCCCTGCCCCACTCAGAACCTGATGGCTGTGAGGGCATTCCCAGCACATCCATGCACCATGGGATGGGTCAGGAAAGTAAAGGGAATGGCCCACCTGCGAGGGAGCTGGGCTCTGACTCTGGCCTGGGGTTAAGGTTAGGGTTCAGAGAGGCACAGAGCCTACAGCTGCAGGGACACTGGTTCTGGTAAAGGCATGCCAGGAGGATCACAGCAGGCCACCAACATTGCTGTCTCCACACTTTTGCAATTTGAGCCCCCCATGGCCATGGAGACCTTAAGGGCAGCATCAAGGTGCTATTCTGCTTAGGCTAATGGCTCAGAAAGCCAGAAAGTTCACAGTGCAAGGGATACTGGGGCTGCAAAAGGCACTCCAAGGGAATTTCAAGACGTTATTAATGAGTCTTCATGCACACTTTTCTAGGCTGGGCCAGCCATTGACATGAGGACCTCTGCCACAGCATCCTCAGGCCTTGGGCTTATTAGCATATGTTCCCTAAAGACAGGGCTACCAGGCTGGGAGACAGCCCAGCTCCCTCACAGGTGGGGCCACCCTGGCCAGGAATGGAGTCTGGCTCCCTCACAGGTAGGGCCACCTGACCCAGGGACAGAGGATGACTCCCTTGCAGGTAGGCCAGGAAGGGACACAAACCATTCCTTTCCCTCTCCATATCCATCCCATGGTGCATGGTTGTGCTGGGTATGCTCCTGGTGCTCTGGGGCTGAAGAGGGTGGGGTTACAGGCAGGGTTTAATTGCATATTAACGAGTTCTTTATCTTCATGGTTCACGGAGTTTGTGCAAGAGAGAAAGACGGGGGGCTCTGCAAAAATCGGGGAATTACTGTTTTATCGTTATTAAATTTTATTTTAGAGGATGAAAGGTATAATTCAGAGTAGTAAATAAAAGAAATAATTAAAGGGAACTTTAAAGACCATAAGATGTAGTTTCAGATTTCATTTTTTGGAAAATCTAGTCTCTAAGGTTTGGATAATATTTGTGATAATGGATGAAGTATTGCAGTATCATCTTCAAATGAAAACAGTGTAGGAGAGAGAAATGTTCTAGTCTAAATAACATAGACAGAGAGAGAATGATGTATGGATTTTAATTTATGGCCAGATTAAAGGAAGAGTCAGGCTGAAGTCAAACACGAATCTTCGTGGAAGTATAGTGAAAGCTCCTTTATTATAAACACAGCATCCCTTTTTATCCCCTCAGTGCTCATTACACACATCACACAAGTGCACTTCTACTCTAACATTGGTGTCTAGCCTAATAGCACATGCCATACTAATGCCCAATTGGAGAACATCTCTAGAGGTAGCCCGCCTGGACTTTCTACATTCCTTTCTTCCATGTTATCTTCATAGTTACTTCCTTTAGATGGATCCAAGGCCATTGCCGTGGATACCATGGAAAGCCCTGGACTTCTGCAGCCGGGCAAATACCTCTTTATGTCCTCTGGTCTCTAAAAATCCCTCTACAATTCCCCCTTTTTATTTTTGCACAAGCCAAGTGTTATTGATTGCTTTGTGAATTAAGTTCTTGAAGTAGGATAGTACACAACCTACTACCAACAAAACTACTAACAAAACAAAATTGTTATGCCTTGCATTACAAGCGTTTTAAGCCAGCCTGTGATGCTTAAACATGACAACCACTTGGAAAATGAATCACTGTTACTTCTTAATTGTTGAATCTTTTTATGAATCAATTCTGAATGGTCAGACAGGTTCATGCAGCACATGTCTTGAAATTCTTCACTCCCATGATTATGCATTAAAAGCAAAAAGTGAATAGCCGCGCGGTTCTGTAAAACAGCATGATTCACACTAGATACATCTGCAGATAATTGATCTAAAATTTGACTGGTAACATTAAATTCATTTTTGGTCCAACATGCAAGTTGTTTCAGCGTAGTCATGGTTTGAGCAACTGTGGCCCCAGGGATGACTGTGGAGGCTAGGATGGTCTGCCACTGGTTCCAGAATAATGGATCTCCGCCACCATTTCCTGTTGTTTTGCAGTCAAGATCATGTATGTTTCTGCATTGCCTAGATGAATTCCTAACAAAAGTCAACAATCTAGTAACATTAGGGTGAAACAAAGACAATTTTCCCAAATAACATGGTCTGCCATGAGGACTACCAGGTACTCCATTCCATGCTCTATCACCACATATAAGAAAAATTCCCGGTGGCAGTGCCTTTGCAGGGCTACCAGTCAAATTGCATAGGGAATAGAGTTGTTGGTGTATCTCGTTTGAGGTCAACCATTGAAAATCAACTGTATCCCAGGTGACGTGTTTACTATTTAACTGAGCTATCGAAGGAGTTTCTAAAGGTACCCATCCTCCGCAACTCGTATTTCTTAAACTTGAATTTAAGCATCCAAGTAAATCTAATTCTTCAGGTGGAGATGTAAATTTTGATTTCGACTTTTAATGATTTGACATTGCCATCCACCGTCATCCTGGTCTGCAGTGAACCCTGTTCTGTGGATTGTTTTATTAACAACAGTAAAATTGAGCACAAATTTATTACCCACAAATTTTGCGAATTCCTCAGGAGTCCACACGGACACTCCTACAAGACATGTTCGAAATGGGTTTTGTGGGCTGGCTAAACTTAAACAGATAGAATCTTGATGGGTCAAATTTGCAAATGTTACCCAAATGTTCTGACGTTTTGAAAACAGATGTGTTAATGGGGGGATCCCTGAACACAACAAATTTAGACTACTGATTAGAATTAGTATTATCATTTCGCTCTCCATGTTTGATACTTGACTCAGGCACAGGTCGAGTCCATTTGCTCGGAATCCACTGAGGTCCTTCTGGGGTGGACACACAGGCGTATCCTCGTCCTTGGAATCCACTTTAGTACAGTGGTAAGTGTCCCCACCTGGTGTGTGGGAGACCTGGGTTTGATTCCCGCCAGGGAGACAGTGTTGAGAGTTGGACTCGATGATCCTTGTGGGTCCCTTCCAACTCAGAATATTCTGTGATTCTGTGATTCTGTGAAAAGTAAAGGAACTGGGCCATACCACTGACCATCCTTAGGGTTTCTATATCTTACCTGTACTTCAGAGAAAGGTGTTGTCCCTTGCTTACCATAATGGATTATTGATGGTGGTACTTCGCTATCACCTGGAAGACTCAGAAAATTTAGTGTAAACAGAGCTTTGTGTAATCGATTTTGTGGGCTTTTTTCTTCTGTAGTTTTTTTCTTATCTAAAAATTCTTTTAATGTTCTGTTTGCTCTTTCAACAATTGCTTGTCCTGTGGAACTATGTGGGATTCCAGTAACAGGAGTAACACCCCATGTATTTAGGAAATCTTTTACCTTTTTGCTCAGATATGCAGATCCATTATCAGTTTTAGTTGTTTGAGGGACTCCTAATAGAGCAAAGCATGCTAATAAATGCCTGATCACATGCAATGCCTTTTCTCCACTTTGTGCAGTGGCCCAAATCATGTTTGAATAAGTATCTTCAAATACATGAATATATTTTAATGAGCCGAATTCTGGGAAATGTGTAACATCCATTTGCCACATTTCACAAGATACCAATCCCCGTGGGTTTACTCCTAAGCCAATGGACCCACTCTGTTTACTACACTGGTCACATGATTTTACAATGCCTTGAACATCTGCCCATGACAAGTGAAATTGCTTTTTTAGGGCCTTTGCATTCTGATGAAACATGCTTTGACTCTGTTGAGCCTTTATGAAGGAACTTACTGGAATCGCAGTATTTAACGCTATTAATTGATCTGCATGATTATTTCCTTCCCCTAGGCCTAATTTGTT
>WEKX01000105.1:391431-396232 GCA_013390025.1 Pitta sordida | reverse complement strand
GTTTATACAATGCAATAATTTAATTAAAAAATAAAAAGAAACATAAGGGCCAGTGTATAAAGATTATACCAGCATTAATAGTGAAAATATTGTGTATTAGATATAATTCTGCAATATTCTATGTATATATAATTTACAGGTAAGGTGGTGTAAAAATCCAAGATATGTGATTATAAATTTCTTTGGGTGGTGTTGGTCGGTTTTGATTTCTGGGCTTTGGGCTGTTTGATTTTGGTTTGTTTTGGTTTGCTTTTGGATTGTTTTTTGGGTTGGGATTTTTTTCGGCTGTATGGAGATTTTAGAGGCTCTCTTTATGATTTTTTTTTTATGCTTAAGTTATATTTTTACAGACTTAAGCACAGTTTTAAAGGACATTGGACGCTGTTTTTTGAAATTCAGAAAAAAAAATTAAAACCAACTTTTGCTGAAGTCCAAAGATTTTTATTGCTGCATTTCACACGACTGTGAACCGAATAAATAGTTCTGCTATTTGTTCTATGAGTTTTAACTTTTTTTTCACCCCACCCCTACACTTTTTCTTTTTTCCCTTTTTCCTTTCCCCCCTTTTTTTTCCATTTTTTTCCTTTTTTTTTTTTTTTTGAGTTGGGGTGTCTGGGGCTGACCTTGGGGATAGATATGGAGAATTTAATTTTAAAAGGAAGAAAAATAAGTAACGATAGGGAAACAAATCTGAAAGCACCGTCTTGAAACACTCCTGGGGTCCTTTCCTGAGCCTCTACTCCTTCATCATCCCCAACGACACTCTGGGCGTCTGTGGACGCGGAATGCAGGCGTGGATGGGGGACAGAGATGGGGTAAGCACCCCCCACCCCCTCCTCCCGCTTCCAGCTTGTCAGGAAAACTTTGGGAACCCTGTCTCCGAAAGCCAGGAGCCGATCCGGGATGCTGCTTCTTTCCGGCTCCGCTCCCCCTCCCTGGGAGACGGCCGAGGGATGGGACTCGGCTCCGCTCCGGCATCACCTCCCCGAAACATTTGGGAGCGTTTTAGCCCCCCCTCCCCTCCCTTAAATAAAGGAACATTTTTAGTTCTCCCTTCCCCTCCCCAGCGCGCTCCCCGCTAGCGCGACTCTTGGTGGCAGCCCGCGGGTGGGTGTATCTCCCCACGACCCCCCCATTCCCCACTCCTCGTAATCGGAGTTTTCGGGGGGTTCGAGGAGCTGTGCTGCGTTTAACCCGTTTCTCCTGGAGCGTGGGATCCCTCTCCCCACTCTGGAGGGGGGATGTGTCCCGCCTGGGCCTGGGTCTGCGTGGGCGGCTGCTCAGGAACGGGCTCTCCTGTGACGCTGTTTGTGAGGGGGGAAAACTTCTCGCTTTGCCTTAAAACCTCTTTATTTTGCAGCTCTAATAGACACACATTGTACATAGTAGTATAAGATTAAAAAAAAAAAAAAGGGAAAGAATCCAGCTATAAAATAAAAACTGTAATTTTAAGTTCTGTGAATAACCATCAGCTGCTTAGGAGCCAGGATTAAATGACTTTGCCTTTTAGCAAGAAAGCAAAGGATTTTTTTTTTCTTCTCTCCAGTTTATAGTACATGTGCATTTTACAATTGCAGTATCAAATATTTATAATCGGATGAAATATGAATGTTTCTATTTACAACTGTGTTCTCAACATTGTGAACATTCTCGCTGCATTTTGTGTGTTTCGACTCTCGAGGACTACATTAAATAATAATAATTAAAAAAACCCCAACCAAACAACAACTAAACACCCCACTTTATTACGAAATCCGAACCGTGTCACTCAGGCGTTGCAATGGAGCAGTGCTCCTCGGGAATATTTATCCCTAAATGTTCGTGCATTTCTGAGCATTGGAGCTGGGGTTAAAAGTAATACTTCGTAGTTTCAGCTCTTTGCAGGATGTGTGTGTGTAAATCTGTGGTGATTTAAGTGAGTGGTGGTTTTGCAGTCAGGCATTTTATCAGCCTTTTGACTTAATGAGGAAACTTTGGGGGATTCATTTCTAGCTGAAGGAGAGGGCGAGCGTCAGCCGGCACCGAGCCCCTCTCGGGCACTCCTCCTCCTGCTCAAAAGGAGCTGAAAACGGAAAAGAAAACCTCTTTAATCTCACGTACTGTCAACAGGTTTCACGTTTTCAAGACTTTAAATACCCGCTGGTGTGATGCTCTGACAGGCTGCAGTTTGGAAAGCCTCTGCTAGAAAAACTCGTAACCCTGGAGCTCGGGAAGAGGGGATGGAATATTGCCGATGCCACGCCACGAAACCAGGCACCTTGTAAAATGCTTGGCAGCCCCAGGAAATGAGAGTACCACGATTTTAGGACGGGCTGGACAAAAATAAAATGATCACCCGCCTTGCTGCGACAAAGGGCACAAGAGCTCCGAAATAGCTTTCTGCAGGCAAGAGGAGAGGGAGGAAGGGCAGAGCCTCACTCACCCTCAGGGTCGCTCCTGCTGCAGGGGCCACGTTTCTAGATAAAACCAAGGGGAGTGTATTTAATTTTTTTTTTTTTAATGCTGCTACTTTAGGATATACTCTGCAAGGGCCAAAATTCTCCAAGAGCAGAGCTGTCGCTGGTGTGGTGCTCCAAGGGCGTTACCTGCCCAGAGGAGCTGGAGCTGAGGCTGAGAGCGACGGGAGTGCCGGGGATGCTTCCAGGATACTGCGGGTTCCTGCCTCCCTCCCATCCTGCTTTGTTTTTCCAGCCTTTCTAGTTTACGTGCCTTTGAGGAGATTTTTTTTTCTTTTGATCACCTCCACTAATGGAGGCAGGTGATTTATAATCCCGAGGGAGAAAAACGGTGGCAGTGGGCACTAAAGAAGAGTTTTAAATCTAGTTCGAAAAATAGCTCCGATTGCCCGATGGTGCAAAATGGCACCATTGGTGTGTTACACAAGGGTGGCTAAATGCGACGGAGATTTTATTTATACCATATATTTTTTTTTAGGAAGCCACTAAACCTACACCGGGGGAAATTTTGGCCCTGCTCCTGAGCATGCAGGCAGGAGTAGAGTTTCCACCTGTCCTCGCCTCGCCTGTAAGAAATTTTGGGAACAGAAAACAGATGTGTGACACCAGTAGGAATACGTATTTGATTTTAGGTTAAAAAAAAAAGTAGTGAAACTTCTCTAAGTTAGTTCAGTCTCTGGAGCAAGGGCAGAAAATACCACGCTGCTGCTTGGATTTTATCCAGATCAGAACACAAAATATTTGCCATTGATAAACCATGCCCTCAGTGCGAGCAGCGAATACTTCACACGGGCTGCACTTCTCACCTGCCTCGGATCTTTTGGGGAAAGCTTCCATGGAAAGAGGCACAGATTTGGGGACACTTGCTCCGCTGCTGCTGGTCCCCGTTCGCCTCCCAGCCCGCGCTCCCACGCCCGGCCTGCGGCTCCCCGCTGGCTCGGCAAGGACGGCACAGCTAAATTAGCCTTCGATGATTTAAAATTATTTTAACAGAAGGACCTGCCGCACAAACTCCTCTTGCAGTTTTAGCCAAGAAAAAACTGCCTTTTTGAAACAGGCTGTTTGCTTGGCAAAAGGCAAAAGCCGAACCCCAGGTCCGCAGCAGCCCCGAAGCCGAACAAGAGCCTCCCCCAAAACTCAGCTACGCCGAGGCAGGGGCAGGAGTGGCCCTGGAGTCACTCACCGCCTGGCAGCGTTTTAATCCTGGCAGGCAGCTCTCCCTGAGATTTCCCTCCCCCAGCTAGAGGGGCAGACTCCTCTCCCTCCAGCAGAGCAGCAGACTCCGGTAATAAAAATAAAAATAATAAAATAACAAACAAACAAACAAAAAGAAGGAAAATCTCCAACCAACTAACCAAAAAAACCCACCAACCCGGGAATGTATTTCAGGGCCGAACAGAAATACATCTTCACTTGCCCGGCACCAACCAGTCCCTCCGTGTAATTAACTAAGCGTATTTTTCGTGTAACTCTATTCAATGAGCAGCTGAGCACTGAGGTTTAGTGAAGGTGTTCTTCCGCTCTGCTCCACGTTAACGCAGGATATGGCACATGCTATGTACAAACTCACACCCAGGCACTATATATGCAAATACCCGCTCCACTGATCGTGAAATGCATATCAGAGTTAAAGGGGGAAACTATTTAGCTAGCTCGGGTTTATGAAAAAAAAAAAAAAAAGTAATTCTGTATCCCGCTGATTTAATATCCGACCTCCACATTCAATCCCCGCCCATGCAGCTATCAAAAGTACCCCTGGGATGTTTGGATATCATCTCCAAACTAACATCTGTGATTATGAAACGCTCAGAAGGGGAAGGTTAATAACAATTTGTTTCAAAGGGCCACGAGTCAATTTTATAAACAAATTCGTGTTGCCTTTAAAACAAACAAGCAGAATGGAAGCCGTCAGCGGCGGTCAGGGGCCGGACCTGGCCATTCGGGGCAGGATTCGTGCCCGCTGCCCTCAGGGATGGAGCCGGAGCAGTTCGGGACGGGCCCGAAAGCAGCAGCCGGAGATGACGGAGCGTGCGAGGGGGAGAGGTTTATTCTGTGACAGCCCGGGGGATTCTCTATGGCTCCGGCAGAAACGCACCCAGACACATTTGGGGAGAGGGAGGCAGTCCCAGCTTTCTGTGCAAAAAGTCGGGACAGTCCCTGACAGCGGGATGTAGAGCTGGGGAGGGGGTAGGTCTGGGCTGTGCAGCGCCAGGGAAGGGGAGGGATCCATGCCCTGGGCTCTCCCTTCACACACACCGGGACCAGCCTGGCAGCTAAAACCAGCACTAGCCCGTCCTGAATCTATTCCATCGCATATTTGGGACTCCTGGCAAATTCAGACAAGG
>WEKX01000105.1:381431-386431 GCA_013390025.1 Pitta sordida | reverse complement strand
GAGTCAGAGCTTGAAGTGATTATCCAACTTTAAAGTGTTCATCATAGTGATGTCTTTTCTTCCTCAGAAGCACACGTATTTCTGTTGCTAATTGTAGCCCCAATTATTCTCTCTCATCCCATGAGGGAATAAACCAGCAAAGCAGTTGACCTACTAGTACATACACTCGGGAGGACCTTTCCCACACAGGGTCTCCTCTAGCTTGGGATTTGGAGGGGACACTCAGGCCCCCACAGGCGTTAACTGCTCCCTAGGGGTCTATTCTTGCAGCTCCTCCAGCTGAGGGAGTTACACTCCATACGTCAGTAGGTGCAGGATTCGTCCCATGTGAAGGACAACTGTCACTTTATTAAATAGTGACATCAATGATCGTCTGCCTGGCAATAGCTGTGCCTCGGTTCACAGCTCTGCATTCAGAAACCAGAGCATCTTCTGATCAGAAAGACCCCTCCTTATAACCTCATCCCACATGGTTTTGCATGTGGTAATACATCCCAGAGAGATTATTAGACAAATAGGGGCTTAAAATCTTATCTCAGATCTTGCTCAAACTTGAGATTTTTGTAATCATAAATGCTAAAAATACCTCTCACATGTAAGAGTGATGGCTGCAATAAGGATTCAGGGTTGCCTGAAATTGCTGCAGCCCAGACAATTCATAGTTAATACATAACTCTCCTGACAAACAGCTCAGATGACAACATACCTATAATTATAGTTATATCTGATCATGTTGCCTGGGGAAAAAGGAAGGTGATACTGCAAACACTGAGGGGCTGCATCCTAGTCTCTATCTCCTAGCCAATGCTCCCGACTCCCTTGGACCTCTCAAGGAATTACTGCTGGCTAGTCAGTCCTGGGAAGGAATCTGCTAAGACATGCTATGCACTCACCTGTGCATCCTTAATTTCGTGAGCTGTGCCGTACCCACTTAACATGATGCTGGCAAATTGGAGCAGCCTAAAAACGCAGGCAGGTAATAGAAGCAGGGTAGGCTCGAGCTTGCGTCTTCTATCCCTGGGAGGTTTGCAGGGCTGGCAGATGGGAAGCCAAGTGCTTACACCGTCGTCATTACTAGCGTGGTGTCTCTTGTATGCCAGCTCCCCAGGGTATGAGCCAGCTACCATGGCTGTGCGAGGGACAAAAAGGCCAACGCATGACAAGGTGGATGGAGAGAGGCCACGAGGCTGAGAAGGCAGAGGCGTTTGTGTCTTACATCGTCCGGGGTCATCCTGCCAAGACCCACCTTCCTATGGAGTCGCTGCACTGGCACCAGCCTGGGCCACCTCAGATCTGATGACTTCTGAAATTGACCCAGTCTTCAGTTTGGCAATCCCTTTGTGCCTTATGTGCAATCATAAGTATGAGAAGAACCTCAACACAACTGGCTCAGCTGGGCAGGTTCCTACCTTGTCCCTTTGAAGTCCAGGGTGAGGACTTATCCTATGAAACAAAACCCCATCACATGTCCACTTTTTTAGAATGGCCACTTTCTCTAGCACAGAGTGAGCAGTGATACTCTCTATTTACACGGCTAGAAGAGATACGAGGCTGCCCTTCTCCTTATGTTTGCTCTAAATACTCACTAGATTCCCAGGACTAATATTTTCAGGATGAATATTCTCATACTGTTTTGCAACTTTCTTTTTTTTTTTTAATTTTTTGGCTGAGACAGCAGTGTTTCCTAATGTGTAAATTTTCCTGTTTTTTCCCTATGCATAATCCTTAAACTCTATCAATAACTAATTGTTTCATGTGTCTCAGACAAAGTGTAATCATCAGAGAGGATGGTGGAGAAGTGTGAAATGACAGAGTGACATTCTATGCTTAAATAAGCAAACTACACCCAAATCGAACAATGGCTCGAAAATGTTTCTATAATAAGGGTGCATAAATTACCTCCATTACTTGGAAAGCTCTTACTTGCATCTTACCAACCACATTTCCAGTATTCACAGGAGCTGATACACTCCGATCATGATAGACATGCCTCTGTTGGAGTAATTATAAAATGCTTTGTGAAAATATCATTGTGTCTACAGAGCTACTGAAGTTGTACAGTCTCCTTGGTATTTGTTTATTGCCTCCGTGAATTTAAAAAATATAATTAAAAAGAGGAAGAAGAAGTACATTTGCAAAAAGATAGACCACTTTTTGATATTTATCCTCCATGAGGGGAAAAGCAAATGCATCTCAGGTTGTGCCAACACATGATATGCACCAGCTGGATAATGTAAAGGGGTGGTGATTCAAGGAAAAAACACGAGCAACAAATCCCGATTGGATGGAAACGTTTCAAGGAGATATACACTGATGTTCTCCCATGTATGATCTCTGTCACATATGTACATATGTATAAGAAGGGTCTGGGAGCAGGAAGGCTTTATGGTGAGAGGACCAAAGCCACCCGGAGTTGGTGGTGATGCTGCCCATGGCTCTGCACATCAGGACGAGACAATTGCTTCTCTCTCTTACTCTCATCTCACAGTTTGAAAAGGAATTGCTAGTCTGTGCACAAGTGCCTTTTTCATTTTTGGGGGGCTGCAACTAGAAAAATAGTTTTATTTTTATTTTAAAGTGAAATCCCGTACAGTTCAACCAAAAATGAAGGCCTTACAGTTACATATTTATTCAGAGACTATAAATCCCATCATTTTTACGTATTTTTTCCCTCTCAAATGTTTTTGGTTTAGTTGAATTTATCTAAGGAAGTAAGGCTATAAAAAATCCATCTAAAATTCTTTTACGACTACTGAAAATCTGGAAAATAATTATATGAAAAAATGGAAAACAAAGCACAGCAATAAAAGAGATATGATTTGCTTTTAATTCCATGGCTGGGTTTAACATTACACCGAGGTAATATAAAGTATCTGACATGATACTTTATCACAAAATTGAACACAATTTTGGTCCTTATTACAAACACTGGATTCATTGAAAAGATCACCTTAGTTTTATTTTAATAGTATGAGAGCCTTGAATTATAAGTATTTTCAAAATTAAAATGAGTCAACATGAGTAAAAGCCTTAAACAAATCTGAAATGCCTTAAAGGATTGTCCTGCATTAATTTTGACACACAGTATAAGAGGCAAATGTACTTGAATCCTACTATTTTATTAGAAAAACGTATGTGGAGGAAGTTTGGAGAGAAATTGTCCACAAGCAGTGAAGTGCAAAGTGTGAAATAATAAATATGTTCAATTTAAAAAAAAAAAATTGCCCAGTTTTAACAAGCCAACGGGGTATGAATGCATGAACTGTATTTCAAATTAACCATAGCAAGCCCTTCCACTTACCTGGAAAACCTGATCCGTATGCTAAGATTCTGTATGTTAATTTATACCGCAGAGTTCTTAACATCTGACATCAGCTGTAACATTACAAGTTGTGCTATGACTTTATTAAGGGATGATTTCCAAAGCCCTAAAGAATACTTATTATGTTGTAATATATATTTCTGAAGAGGATTAGGTCTTTGATGCTAAAACCTAGACGTTTTAAAAGCGAGTTTACTGAAATGAAAAAGATTACATACGTTCCTTTGTGTTGCACCAGGTAGAGCTTTTCCACCTTCATTTCAACTTCGTTTCACAAACCTCAGTGGTATCACGACCGAGAAATGCATTTAAAATCCCTCAGAGTTTCATTACTGAAATGGGATATTCCAGAAAAGGACCTGGGGCTTGTGCCGAACAACAAACTGAATAGGTAACAACAGGGGGAAAAAAATGGAAAAATATGAAAAAAACCAGGATACTTCCTGCAATGTGTTAATGTTAATGTCAGACTGAACAGCAGCTGGATTTCAAGGACTGTGTCTGGTTTCAGATGCCAGTCTTTTAAAAGGATGGAAAAAGTTGAAAGAAGAGCAAGAACAATGAAAAAGTTTAGAAAACCTGACCTGTGAGAAAAGACTGATGAAACTGGGTTTGTTTAATTTAGGAAAGAGAGGACGGGTAATGGTTTTCCAGGATGTAAAAGGTTGTTGCGGGGAAAAACACCATCAGTTGTTCTCCAGATCCACTGGGGGTAGAATGAGAAATAATCAGCTTAATTGCAGAAAAAAAAATGTAGGTTAGATATTAGCTAAAATGTCAAACTATAAAGAGAGTTAAGCACTGGGAGAGGTTACCTGGGAGTACAGGAAAAAATCTGGCACTGGAGGTTTTTGGGGCTGGGTTACAGGAGCAGTGGGGGATATTCCAGGCACAGAAGCTGCCTCAGGCATGGGACACCACATGTCCTTCAGGGTGCATCCAACACCACACCTCCACATTTGCCTCCACAGAAATTGAACAATTTGCCTTCATTGCAGGATAATCTGGGCAGGTTGGGATTTTCAGACAAGGGCATTTGGTCATTCTGTTTGAAATAGCCGATTTGTCTGCTCCCAGCATCAGGAGAAAAACTTCTCTTTTGGCATTCTCCATGAATGTATTGACATTTCCATTCTCAGGTCAGTCCCTATTTTAATACATACACATACACACATATGTATCTTGTAAACAGAAAAACTGATTGATTACCTTCCTTGAGGAAAATTTACATTACATATGTCCAAAACCAAAATGATTCTTGTTTTTTCACTCCCTGCAACCCTTGCCAGCATCATCTCCAGCACACTTTCCCTGGAGCCCAGTGACCAAACCAAGCTTGCCTTTCCCTGTGGGATGGGCCATAAATCTCTTGGTCCTCAGCACCAGGGTGTACTGTATCCCCAAGGTCACTTCATGCTCTCAGATGAGGAGATGGTGGATATTGATCGATATTGCCCTCCTCCTGCAAGGAAAATGCAACTTTTTGTTTTGGAAAAATTTATTTTCTCAGAAGGAAACTTTCTCAGACACTCATTTGAAATGGTGCCACGAATATGAGCTCCTTTAGGAGATATGAAGCACTGAAAACCTCGTCACACCTGGGGTTTTGGACTAAAAAAGAGTGAAATCTTATTTTTTCTGTTATGAACTGAGGGAAGGGAAGGGAAGGGAAGGGAAG
>WEKX01000105.1:253240-381263 GCA_013390025.1 Pitta sordida | reverse complement strand
GAAGGGAAGGGAAGGGAAGGGAAGGGAAGGGAAGGGATTTCTTGGGAACATTTAAAAAAACATGACAGACACAGGATCACCATGGAGTCATTAAGCATTGCTCTCAATAAAAGTCTGTAAGAAATTAAGAATGAGATTTTCACTTCCAGGATTATCCTGACCCTGCAGACAATAGTTATCATGCTCTTCCCTCTCTGCCATGATCCTGCCCATTCCCACACATGGGTTTGCACTGAGATGTGTGTCTTACCACATGTACCCTCACCCTCCCTACTTGTGGGCAACAAAGCCGGTGAAGGGTCTGGAGCAGAAATCTTATGAGGAGTAGCTGAAAGGGATGTCAAGCACTGGAACAGGCTACCCCAAGAAGTGGTGGAGTCACCATCCTTAGAGGTAGTTAAAAGACGTGTAAATGTGGCACATGGAGACATGGTTTAGTGGTGGACTTGGCAGTGCTGGAGTAATAGTTGTACTCAATGATCTTAGAAGTTTTTTCCAACCTAAACCACTCTGTGATTCCATTTTTTCTATAAGTCAGTGCAGTGAGTGCCAGATGCTGCAGATGGTAGGAGCAGGAGTGTAAGGTCACGACGGGAGGGTTGCTCATGAGCTTATAGCCCAACAGCTGGAACAGGAGATTCTGGGAGAAAGGATCCTGGTCCTTCCATTGTATCTGTGGTTTATATTAATTTATCACTGGGTAAAGGATGGAAAGGCTAGAAGCTGCTGTCCTCCTTTGCCAGGGACCAGGTCTGGTGAGGCTCCTTTCTGGTGGGTGCAGGATGCTGTTTGCAGATCCAGCAGTGCAGGGTTAGCTACTCACCCTATATTGTAACCAGATTTCCTGTTACAGGGACAAACATCTTTGTCTATATCAGGGTTGCTGAAAACCTGTACAAATCTTAAATGTGTTTTAAATTTATGAGACAAAAAANCAGATTTCCTGTTACAGGGACAAACATCTTTGTCTATATCAGGGTTGCTGAAAACCTGTACAAATCTTAAATGTTTTTTAAATTTATGAAAAAAAAAAAAAAAAAAAAGGAGGGGATGATGTGAGTGGTGCACATTTGCACAGGAGCTCAACTTGAGAAGGAGTGTGTAAATCTGCACTCTTTTCATCCATCTCTGTTCTCTTCTCAAAGAAAATCCCCAGTGAAATATTATTCTGAAAAGAGTAACTTTCAAGTATGAGAAATTACAGTGCTTTTAAAGTGTCACCTACATGCCCCAAATCCAGGGAAATCTTAAAGACACAGCATGAATCTGAGCTCAAGCACTGATGCCATCATACTTTCAGAAATGGAATAAACTACGTGTGATAGAAAAGTTGCTTGTCAGGGTCTGCAAGCCAAACAGACCCTGACTTTATCCTCTCTATTAAACACTTCTCTTGCACAGTAAAAAAAGAACATGGGTCTGCAAGAACTGAGTTACACTGAAACAATTACCCATAAGTGCTATTAGGAAGTGAGTGCACTGTGTTTAAGTGAGGTGATATCAGCTCACAGCCAGGTCATCTCAAGAGACACAACACTGTCACATCCCCCACCAGCACAAGGTATTGTGTTTCTGATACAATATATTCGCCCTCTACTCACGCCTTTAAATTGTGCTTTTCCCAAATTCTGTTGACAAGGTTTATCAAAGGATGGTTTAGGATACTAAGAAGGTTTTGGAAAGGAGTGTCCCCAGTTCCCTCAGCAGCAGAAAGCCCCTGTTCAGAAATGCACCCCACCACTTTGCCTTATTGGTCCCCAGTGTTGCCAATATCTGCCAAATTTCTCTACCACATGTTCCCCCACTGTAGAGGGAACAAAGAGCTCCTATTGTGCTGTTTTCTTACGTAGTATTCCTCCCTAGCAAATTATTTCTTTCAGAAAGTTAAAAAAGGCTCATCTTACCCCCTACAAACCTTTGTATCAACTCCCAAAGACTTCCATAGACCTGGGCTTCTTCGCCTGGCTCCTCTTCCTGTCATCGACTTTCTGTGAAGCATCTTGACAAATACACACACACGCTACTGGTGAANGATCATCGAGTCCAACTCTTAACACTCTCCCTGGCGGGAATTGAACCCAGGTCTCCCACACAACAGGTGGGGACACTTACCACTGTACTAAAGTGGATTTTTTAGAAATTCAAATAGGCAAAAGAGCATCAGTTCTCCAGATTTTCAGTTGGGTTGGTATCAGACTTGCAAAAGTTTTTGTTTTCCATCCCTCTATCTTCTGCCTTTCCTCCTCTCAGCATCCTTGTACCCTGGGCTTTGCATTCCCGTTCCCATTCTCATTTCCTTCTTTTTCTTTGGCTTCCCGTTACCCAGAGGCTTCCACCCATCTCTCCATGGTAGCTCACAAGTTGATCAGCCACATGGGGAAAGGTTTGGCTGCGTCCAGCCGTGTGTTCAGCCTGTGGCTCTGCTGCCTCCTTCCTTCCATGGGCTGGAGGCAGAGCCAGTACTACACTCAGTGGGTGTCCACCAAACCATGGCCTGGGTTTCAATTTCCCATCCCTGGGGTATTTATTGCCATCTGATTTAGTACCCCAAAACAGGGGCTTCAGAGGAGACAGTGACATAAAACTCAGCTCCAATGTTTGGTTTTTCCCTTCTTCCTCCTCTTTACTGCTCATTCCATTCCGCAAATGGGTCCAGCAGCCACATGTTCCTGCAGCCAGTCTGCTGCATGCCCACTCCCTCACTAGATGCTGATGCTGTTGTGGACCATGAATAAACCAACTCAATGTTGAAACAAGGAAGAAATGGTGAAAGACAGATCCAGCTTTGCCATCACACACTCCTGCTTGTGGGGATAAGCACCTTCTGGCATGGGCTCTGCGTCTGTATCACTCTGCCTTTTCATAACTCAATCCTGCCAGCCTCTGAACTATTTTTATTGCTCTCCTCTGAATAATTTTCAATCTGTCACTATCTTTCAGGTAATGTGGTGCCCATAATTAAATACTGCAGGCGCTACCGCACCAGAGCCATATGCAGACGGGCTATTACCTCCTTGTGCTGTGATGTCTTCAGCCCCAAATCAAATTGGCCTTTTTTTTACTGCCATATCTCAAGGCAAACTCATGTCTAATTTACTCCACGCTATCATCTCTAGATCTCTTGCAGCATTACTGCTTCTCGGGTTTTTATCTCTGATTGAATATCTGGGGTTTAGATTATTCTTCCACAAACGTCGTAGCTTCTATTTTCTATGTTGAATCTCATTTTATTCTCCACTCATTTTTCCTGCCTTTTTGGATTCCTTTACATTATTTTGCTCTCATCTTTGGGACTTTCAAATCCACCCAGCCTAGTGTAGTTTGCATATTACATCCACAAAACATTTCCTTTAAGATCATGGAAACGGTTGGTAAAAGAACTTCCCATTCAGTAAATCATTTCAGCACATGCTTATAACATTTAGGAGTCAAAAGTGCTCAGTTATGGGATGAAGTATGTGTTGGCATCCTTGTTAGTTTGGTAGTAATAGAGAGAGCATCATGCACTTCATGTTTGAAGTACAGCAGGTATCTGCAGTGGGGCTGTAGCGAGGAGGGACAGGTGATATGGGGCAAAGGATGTGCTGAGTATCACCAGTGAAGGAAATCCATCACAGGCTGCCAAGTGCATCCACACATCCTCACCTGCACAGCCAGGGCTTGCATTAAGGTTTTGCCCGGTTGAGATGCCACCAGAGGCTCCCCCAGGTCAGCTCGTTGCCATTCCTCTGTTCTTTCTGCTGAGACATGTTCGAAACCACGTCAATCTGAATTAATCTTGGGAGTAAGACGCTGGGTGACAGCAGTGACTGTTTTATTAAAATCCAAGGACCCAACCGAGCAGCCCTGAACTGTGCTCAGATGGGTAATCCCACGTATTTTGAGCATCAGACCTGAATTCATGAATTTTCTATTTCTATAAAACGGGACTCAGTGTTTGGGTGTCAAAATACACTTTATATAAATCCATGCTCTTTCTTTTCTCTTTTAACCTCTAAGTGGCCAATCCCACTAAAGTTGATGCACTTTGCCTACCAATATCTCCAGATCTGGCTGCAAGGATTTATCTACCTTGGAGAAAAATACCTGGAATACCTACAGTGACACAAAATCCGTCCCAACATCTGAAATACATTTTTTCCAGTAATCTTCTCTAAAATAAAAAAAGGATTTTCTGGAAAACTCCAATAGGCAGAGACAGTGTTTATTTGGAACCAAATCTTCATTTATTTGGGGATATTGTACATATGAGGAGGTGTTCCAGAGCTACTTTTTCTTAGCCTGTCCCCTTTTCTGGGGGAGGTGGAGGGGTGGGGTATGGGGTGGTGGCAGAATGGCTTATTTTGGCCAAATTCCCTACATAGACAAGCTCAAACTGATCTTCCTTTTATAAGGTTTATAATGTTCCTTTAATTGAATTGGTACAGTAGTTCTGTTATTTTTACTAGCAAAACAGGACGAGCTTTCTTCTGGCATCACAACACGTTTATCCCAATTTTCCTACGGCTCTTCAACCTTTCATTAAGAAAAGAAAATGAAGTGTCAGTGCTTTAGGAAATTTGTTAGCTAATTCCCTTACTGACGATGAAATCCAGGTTAGATATTTTCTACATGGTCACATTTTGTAGAATCAAACTGAATTTTCTTTTCTATTTTGTTTGTCCTTAAGAAATTCCAGTTCAGATCCTCTAGGTATACGAGTAACCAGGTTTGTTGTAGGACTAGTTGTGAAAAGTCAGTTTTCAGTAATATATAAGAATATTTGGGGTAAAAAACGTGTGATGACGTAAGGTTCGAGAAGACTGGTGGATGGCAAGTTGAGTACTCATGGGGAGACTTCCATCCCCTTGCTCAAGTGAGAGCAACACAGACTCAGACCTCTCTGTCCACTCGGATGAACCCACTCAACCTCAGGTTTGAGGAGCAGATGCTCAGAGAGAAAACTCAAAGCCAACACACACTTCACAAATAATTTGAAGAAAACACCATGCAGGAACATTTAACAACTGCCAGCTCAGAAACCTGTGACACCCTTGCAGACAGCCCACGACCAAATTGCAAGAAAAAATTGAACAGATAATTTGCTATACACTGTTTTTACCTTTGCTTGCTTATTTATTTTACTAAGTTTTCTGATCTTCCGGCAATAATTGCCTCAATCGATTTTATTCTTCTTAAGAATAATTTTTTAAAACAAAGTTCATAAGTCCAGCCATTTTTTTATTCACCCTTAATTTAATCCTCTTCTACTTAAATAATGGGCCTACTTTCTCTCCAGAATGTGTTTTTCCTTTGATATAGGCTTTAAAACCCTTTTAAACTTCTCTGGTTAGGTCTAAATTATTTTTCCCCGTTATCCTTATTATTCCCCCTATAATCCCTAACTGAATTTGAGCATACTTGTTTGATTCCTTCCCCTGCCCCCTCTCGCTTTCTAATTTTGACTACAGCTTTTTTTTCTTTCCTTTTTTTTTTTTTAATTAAAAAAAATTAAAGCCTCAGATCTTTGCACAGTCCCTTATGAAGCCACATTGGCCGCTTCTTGTTCTCTCTGTTCTTCATTTTGAGAGGAGCAGGAGTCTCCTGCAGCTTAATTATGGTTTCTTGCAGGAGTCCCCCTGCTTCCTCTCACGCTGGTGCCTGTACAGTATTCCTCCTCCTCCTCCTCCTTCCTCCTGCTCCTCCTCTGCGGACTTTTGTTAAATACAGTATGCACAGCCTCGTACCAGCCTTTTAGATCTGCCAGATTTCTCCCTCATTGATATATAAAAATACCTGCCTAAGGATTTTTCATACAGACAGGCTTTTTTTCCTATCCTTTGCCTTCTTTCTGGATTAAAACCACTTCCAGAAGGACCAGGGGATGCCGCTCCTTTTGTCAGCTTCAGCGTGCATTTTTTAAACAGTTTTCCAGCAATCGCAGCTGCAAGGTCGGAATTGATCCATGCCAACATTCTGGCACATTTTATATATTTCACCTGAATGTAGCTGAGACCAGGGCCAGATCCTGTGCAGGGGTAAATCTCTGCGTCTTTTACTCCCTTAGACCTGCTTTCTGAATGCAGCAAATGCAGCTCAAAGTTCTTCAAGACACTTGGGCGTGATTTCAAAGCCCTTCTAATTTTTCTGATAATATTGGCACTCCTGGGTGCTAGTTTCCTGGTAGCTTAATTTTTTAAGTGTATATATATATATAAACCTGCAAATGTTGATAACTTGAGTTTCTGAAATCAACTCTCAGTCTTCATGAAGCTATTTTAATTAGAATGGGAGGGCTCTGTTAACTAAAAGTGGAAGAAATATCAATATGAGAGTGCTCTGAATTGTGTTCAGACTAGTGCGTGTCTCGTAACTCATTGTGAATTCTGAACTATAAGAAATTTTAGATAGAGTGGGGAGGGTCCCTTTTTTCCTTTATCTTTTTTCTTCTATTTTTCCCCCTTTTTTTCTCTTTTCTCTTTTTTTTTTCCACCCTCTTCCTCCACCCCTTTTTCCCTTCCATCATCTACTGTCGTGACCTAAAATCTTTTGTTCTCACATCTGTAAAGTCCCACATTCCCAGCCACCCTTTTCACAGCACGCATTGAAACCCAGAAGGTTTATACATAATACCTTCCTGTCCCCTTGAACCACAACACTTCCCCATCCCTACGCCCACAAACGATGCCTTACAGTCCTGTCATATTTGTTTACATCCTTTTGGTTTTAGCTCCTCGCTCTTTTTCTCCGCTGAGCCTTTGCCACCCGGCCTCCTTTGAGCTGCCTTTCATGCCAGCAGACCCTGGCTGGTTAATTGTCCATCCGGGATAGGCGAGGTTGAGCCGGGCAGAAACGCGTTTCCTCTTGTTGTGGCAATTGTTTGGACTGTTCTCCACATCACGCTTGGATGAGTTTTTCCCTCTCCGCTGCCCACACGGCCCCGGTTGGCCCTCCTGTGCCTCCTGGATGCAGACACATCTCCACATGAAGCTGCTTGGTTTCCCCTTCGGGGAGACTTTTCCTCCCTCTCTACAGCAGATTTTTTGTCATTTGGAGTTGGGGTTTTTTTTCCGTGTTCTGCCGGGGCTGGATGTTTTGTCCCGAAGTTAGTGTTGTGTGGGTTACTCTAGTATTGATTCCCAGTCCTGCTTGTCTTTTATTTTATTTCATTCAATGTTGGCACCATATGGCAACTATGGCAACAGAATATATAAACCTGTTCAGTTTCTGACTGCAGTCTGGTCTGTTAAAGGGCTGTGTGCTCTGGCTGGAGGAAAAAAGTGATTCCTGTAGGACACAGTGGTAGAGAAGTTCAAATAACACTTCATTGTCTTTAAAGTTTCCTTTTTTTGATATGACGAAGAGAAAAAAAAAGGAAACTTAAATATATTTGACAGGGTTTCACAGCGCAAACATAATGATGTTGAAAGAGTAACAGGTTAGTTTGAATTACTAATATAATTATAGTATATATATAAAATCACAGTGTCTGTAAGGCCCACGAGCAACATATTTGTGTTTATTTTAGCTTCATTTTATCTGCAAAGGAAGCTGTAAGCCACTGCTTCTCAGGAAGCCAGCTGCTAATAAAGCAGCTAGCTAATAAAGGGCAGAAATAAATGTCTGAGAGAAATATTTAAAAGCATCCTGGTGACTTAGGGACACGTGTCAGTTGGGACACATCATTTATTTAGGCATTTTCAGAAATTGCATGCACTTGCTCACATGAGTAGTTTTACTTGTGCACTGCCTTTGAATTCAAGCTAAGGTTACTCATGTGCATAACTCTCCTCAGGACCGGGCCCTACGGCTGTTTCTTCCTCCTGAAAAGATACTGAGGGAACTAATTTTTCTGATGATTAATCTCGAACGCTGCACCTGCAGTGCCTGCTTTCACTTGAATGAGAAGAGATTGATTTATCTAGCTATCTTTCTGTCTGTCTCATTATCCATCTCCCGTAGCATCGCAGTACCTCAGAAAATGATGACGAACTTATCTTCCCAACAGCCGTATGGGGCAGGACAGCATTATCTCCACTTGCCAGATGGGGAGATCAAGGTAGGAATCAGCAAAGTGACATGCCTGAGGTCATGTTTAGAAGTTGGTGTCAGAACCAGGCAGTGCAAAGATCTTTCTGGACTCCCAGAACCCCTACCACAATTTCAGTGCCATGTAACTGCTTATTACATTCTCTGCAAAGGATTAATAAATCCTGCTGCTCAAACCTGAGCTCCAGCTCATGGAGGAGCAAAACCTTGCTGTGGTCCAGCATGGCTGATTTCCTGCACTGCTACCTGAGCTGAGAGGTACAAAATACACATGCCCTGGCAAGGGAGCTGCAAGGGGCTGGAAGAAAGGAGAAGATCCTTCTATGCTTTAAGATTAAGAAAAATGTCATTATCAAAGCCAGGATAAAAAGTAGACATCTCCTGCGGTTCCCTGTGCCATCCCTGAGATGTGGCACTCTGGTTAGGCAGGAGCAGCAGCAGGGAGGGTAAGCATGAGAGGCTGTTTGTGGGGAGCCCAGCTACGAGTTTGGCATCGGCAGAGTAGGGTGGAAGGGTGAATATGGGAGGGGCCAGCTGAGAAAAGAGTGCTGGTGGACCAGCTGGGTGTTTCCAACGCTTGGCTCAATGGCATCCCTGGCACACAGGGAGCTGAAGGAGGGTGTTCAGTGATGGTGTATCTGGTGTCTGGAAAGCAATCCAGTCCTTCTCATGCTGTGCTGAAAGGCCTTGTGGTGACCTTCCTTGATGTAAGGTTTTTGCATGAATATTTCAACACTCCTGGCAGCACTGTGGGCTTTCCCCACAGACATGGAATATCATCCACCTTCCAAGGTGAAACAATAGAGAGCATCTCCAGGGTAAAGGACACCTATCCAAACATGTGGTACACCTGGGGGAACTTGTATTTCTTGCCTGACTCCAAATCATGGCTTGAATACAGGCTCCTCATAGTACCTAGGGGTGATCCAGACTCTGACCATCCCTGGTACTTCCCATCCTGGCTGGCAGTGCAGATCTGACCTGCTCCAGATAAGACCTGGCTTCATGGTGATCTCACCAGGAGTATGCCATGAGACAAGTCATCTGGCACTCTCAGGTATCCCATGGTCAGAGGGGGGGACATTTTTTTGAGATATTGGTAAAGGTGGACACCAGTCAGAGCACTGATCCTGGAGCAGGGACCCTGCAGTTTCAGGTTTGTTGAGATGAGCTCCTAAAGCAAAAGGGCAGACAGCATTAATTAAATTCCAAAAGTACTAGCTTTAATTAGCTTTTATGCTGTCTCAGTGCCCAGCAGCACCTCCTACCTCCAGCACCAGGAGGATCACACTGCAGTGCCCACCAGCTGATGGAGGTGACACTGTGACTCCTGGGCATGGCCTGGCCTTGTGCCAATGTGTTTTCTGGGGACAGCAGAGCCCACAGCAAAGCCAGCTTCATTCTCTTGCCCCAGCCCCAGCCGGCTCCCATGGGCTATCCTTGCTGAAGACACCACAGGTTAGCTTTTCCGGGCATGTCAGCTCCATTGCTTTCAACAGGGCTACAAGCACGGAGAACCTCACCTTTCTTTTTTCTTAATGTGTGTCTTAATGTGCAGTCGATGGGGCTAGTTATCTTGTCAGGGGCCTGGGGTGAGTGTGGGCTGATGGGCGATGGCAGCCAGCAATAGTTCTTCGCACGCCGCTTTGTAGTGTGCACCCAAGTATTACAAGCCTGGGTCCAATACAAATAAATAATTAAGCGCATTTCCCGGGGCAAGAAAATGAAGACTTGGAGCTGCGGCAAGAATTAATAAGTATGAGACCTCTAGACCTGCAATGCACACACGCAGTGTGTGACTGACAGTGGGTTTCTTGCAGCCATCACATCAAAGGCTCCAGAAAACTGCTGTGTGGGGTGTTACTGAGAGGAGAGGCTCCGGTCCTGCCAGAGCAGGGGACCCAGCATGCTCGGCAGGGGCAAACTGTGGTACTCAGGATTTTGAGCAACCCCAGGAAAACTCGTTGTTCTTCCGATGGCACCATTAGTTTTGGAACAGTGGTCTTGGAGTGAAGAGGAGGATAAAGGCCTTCCTCTCCCCAGGTTTGCAGGTGGAGGGTGGGCAGTTGGGATCCTCAGACGGATCCCAGGGAAGAACTGAGTTGCCACCTGTGTCCTTGTTGGGCTCCTGGCTCCGTCTCACCTCCCACCCCAGCCCACTCACTGTTCCTGTGCCACTTCTGGCAGGACTCAGGGCATCCTTATCTCCTCTGAAACATTGGTATGAGCCTTAAGAAAGGAATGAGCTCTAATCCCCAGCACTAAAAATCCTCCTGTGCTGTGAGTGTCTGAAACTGCTGCTTGATACCTGAGGCTCTCAGGAGGTGTGCTGGGAAAATGAGTCAGCATAAAAGGCATCATTTTCTAGACCACACCTGGGACGCCTCCTAAATGTATTTCCAATACATAAACCAATGTGGGGACAGCTTGGTATGGGTAGCAAGAACATTTTACATACACCTGTGTGCTCAGCTTTCTGCTACAGAGGAAAAGGACCAAAATTAGGGTCCTCAAATCCTCATCCATTTCCCCTAGCCAGGCGTTTTTGGGCCAGCTGGAGTCTCTGTAGGGGTCTCTCCACTTTGGAGCATGTCACCTTTGGAGCAAGGGTGGCAGGTTCTGGCAGGTTGACACAACAGAAAAGGCTCCCAAGGCACCATTCAGATCTGCACTTTCACCACCAGTTCCATCACAAGCTGTTGTAAAACAGACATCTGGTATTTCTGTTTGAGTTTGCATTTTGTCCTTATCTGTTTCAATAAACTGAATTTTTCCTCTTCTCTCCCTTTAAGTTGGTTTAAACTTGCTTTTTATTTAATTTCCTTGGAGGTTATTGGTTTCCATTTGATTTTGTAAGTAATTTTTCTCACCTTTGAGGGGAAAAGAAGTGCAGCTCAGTGTTTCCTGCATTCCGCAGCAGTTGCTGCAATACCACCTGCACTACTGTCATGGTTGTTAGGGGAAGGGACTGTCAACACCTTCTTAGTTTTGAACAACTTTGCAAGTGTCAGTTGTTTCTATGAAAAATTCCTTACAATGGTAATTCTTGAAAATACTCACTAACAACAGTATCTAATTTTCCTGGGTACATTTAAAGCTCCTCTCTGCTCCCTTGTTCAACTACTGCTTTGTGTTTTCCTCCCTCCAATTCTTGGTACCCCTTGTGCCTCATGCAGTGCTGCTCCAACTCCTGATCCACACTAGACCTTTTCTCTCTCTTTTCTTTATTCTTCTCCTATTTCCTCACGCCTTAGGTTTTATTCAGCTTTCTTGATTGCTTCAACCTTTCCCTTCTTTTCTACAGCCTGGCTCCTCCCTAGACTTCCCCTCTTTGCTTCTCCCTGGGATTTTGGAACTTTCCGTGGAGAAGACACAAGCACTCATCAGGACAAAACTGACTCAGAGGGGACAATAGCACAAAGCCTTCATTCACAGAGAGGGTAGGAACGAAACTGGAGCCTTTTAGACATCCACAAATCATAAAGTACACATTACTGAATGGGTTGTGTAGTGTAAAACTGTGCTCAGGTTCTGCCTCAGTTATTTCTGTTATTATTATTATGGTGAAGAGCATTAATTTTTCCCAGGAATTATATATTAATAGTAATTTTTAAATTGTCTTTCTGATCATGACGAGAAGCAGATTTCTTGGAGGTAACTTTCTCAGAAAAAAACAAGTCTGGAACCTGTCAGTTATACAGCTACTTCAAAGTCACTTTGCCAGAGTGAACATTGCATCCTCTTGCCACAACACGTGGACCACACTGTGCAGGAATGTGGCTGGGACTCCAGGTTTGCTAGACCAGAGACCTGCAGGAGACGACTCTGCCTTGGGATGAAGTTGAGGTGGGAGCACTTTCTGGGCTACAGGCAGGATTAGAAACTAGAAGGTACCCACAACATGATGTGCATAGATCACTCTCTCCTTTCCCATGTGGGCTCATCCGTGCCACAAACTCCGAAAGACTTGGACTGAATGATCATGATTCCAAGCCACTCCTTGCTTCATCAGCTCCATGAGAGAGAGGTGGATCTTTGCCAGTCAGTCCTATTCTGCTCTCCCTCAGTTTATTCAAGTTTTGACCAATAAAAATTGTTCTTTCTGACATGTTTGTCCAAAGATACTGGTATCTTGTTTGAAATGAAGGGTCGTGCCTGTTCATCCCCTGGAGTGAGGAAACTGAGCCGGAGGAAACTCATCCAGGCAGAGCAAAGGAGCAGCAGCCAGAATGAAACTGGGATCTTCAGGTTAAAAGTGAGGCTGACAACCTTCCCCAAATGCACTCACACAAACCAATTCCTGCCTTGGGGGGAATGGAAAGAACTTGTCCGGAGGATTTGTATTAAATACTCCAAAATAGGTATTCAACTTACAGTAGGACAAGTGCAGGATGAAAGAGTGGGAAGCTGATAAGGCTAAATGCAAGGAAGAAATGGTATGCTATAGAAATTTTTCATATGATTATGAAGTTATTTTTCCTGTCAGAATACCACAGATGATACCAACCAGTGAGATGGGATCTCATAGATTTATGCACTCACAAGTAGTTTGGATCTATACAGAATATTAGACATCTTTCCTGAAAAAGTTTATAGTATCAGTTTCTAGAATTACTGTATTCAAGCTCTAAGAAAGCAATTTGGGTTGTATAGAAAGAAATTATCCCTCGCTAAATGCTAGTGCTGGATAGTGGTACAACAATTCAACATGTGTCCATTTACATCAATCATAGACACAAGGATGCAGAAGCTTGGTGCTTCCACCGTCAAACACATCGATCTGACACCATTCCATTCACAGCTTTCCTCTGTGGAATGATCCATGTCTTCTGAAGCTAGAAATGTCTCTGTGGACAAGCTTTTTCTGATCTGTATGATCTTGGGTTTGCTACAGAAGAAGAAGTGGCTGTTGAGATGGAGGTTGTGACTCCAAGTCTCAGAGGCACAAAAAGCAGAACTAAAGTCGAAAAATTCCACTTTCAGTGATTTCTGAAGGATTGTGTCCATCAGGAAGCTTGGAGTCATGCTATCCTGGAGTAGAGCTGAAGGGAGTTTGTGTTTTCCCTCACAAAACTAAGGGGTTTTTTTTCAGATCTTTCCCCTCTGTAGGAGGAAGAGGTTGGAAAACAAACTAAAAAGAGAAAACTTANGACCTTTCCCTCTTGTGAGAGAGAGAGAACTTTATGGAAGGGCAGAGAGATGGTTCCTACCCTGGATCTGTTCAGAAATACCAACCTGCCTGGTTTACCCCTACCCTATGTTCCCCCTTTTTCTCCTGGTGGAAAAGGGAATATTACATCTATTGTAAGAGAAGGAGGGGTGGGGGGAGAAAGGTTGCCTTCTAAATGATGCTTCCCTTGCAGTTCTGAGCTTGTTAGTTAGAAAATAAACCCTTTATGTTCTTTATTTATAGTTTTGCCTTGCTTCTTTTGCCTGTGACCAGTTTTATTTTATTTTCCAGTTTTATTTTCCAGTTGGTTTTTTTTTAGTTTTCTCCTTCAGGAGAAGTTGGGGTGGGTCTCTGGCATCCAGCCAGGGTCAAACCACAACACTCATTCATCATCCAAGAAGTAATTCTGAAAAAGACTTGCTAGACATGGGACATGGTGTTGAAAAGACTCTTCCTAGATTTGGGCACTTTCAGACAAATACAGAGATGTTCATGCTGGTATGGATAATGTCCATGTAGTGTCAGTGAAAAAAATCTGCTATTTTGTTCTTAAATCCTGCAAAAAAATCTCAAAATATTAGAAGATGTGTCCTGATTTGTTAATGAATTTTTATACAGAGAACCCAGCTCTTTGTTTCTACAAAACCTAGCTTTCCCAAGAATCATCCATTCTTAAAAAGTCTAAGATAACTCTTATATTCAGTATAAGTTGCCTTCAGTAAGTAATGAAAAAAGCTTTCAAAACAGAAAAGCTTATATTTATTGAGGTGTGTTTTAAATGAAGTCTGTGTGTCCCACTGAAATCGATGCATTTCTGCTATCTGGATTTATGGAAGGCAAAGAGTAACACCCTTGTGAAACAAATTGTTGTGGACAGAAATATCTGGACAATAAGTCAATGAGAAAAGCTCTTTCTTGTAATCATGTCAAGATGTTGTGTTCACTTCTCCTTTGGGAGCATCAAGAGTAAGTTGGGTCAAATCCCTGAATTTTTCCTGGCACAGAATAAATCTCATTAAGAAGAGAATGGAGCACTTACAGTATTTAGGAGAGTGCTATGAATGTCAAATCACATACCACATTTCCTCCTGGTGTCTGTGGAACTGGAAGAGAGGATACACTACCTCAGAGGTGTTCTGGATACCTTCCGAAAATATTGCCATTAAATATTATCCAACCAGGACCTCATACAAACCCTTGGCTTTTAAAGAGTCTCAAAAGACTGAAGTCATTGCTGTAAATGGTAACTCATCGTGGAGATTTGAAGAGCATCTCAGAATGACCCTGGTGGCTCCAGACCACGTTGCTGTATGCAACACAAGCTGTGTCCCATCTACCACCAAACTTTAGCTAGATTCTTTTCTTACTGGAGTCACCCAGTAAATAAATGACCAGAAGGGCAGGTCTACCATGATATCATACAATCATTTCTCTATTACAGTTTTTGACAACTGGATGTATCTGGAAAACAATACAGGTTGGATGGGGCTTTGAACAACCCGGTCTAGTGGAAAGTGTCTGCCAATGGCAGGGGGGTTGGAACTGGATGATCTTTAAGGCCTCTTCCAACCTCAAGTGTTCTATGGTTCTATGATAATTCCCTCTGTGCATTACATGTGCTTAGAAGTCTTCCTCTCTAATTTCTTGCACAGTCAAGACAAAATTTTATCTTTATGGAGCAGGTGCCTGTATTGTCTATGCAGACACCAATTTAGTGCTGAGAGCCCTGCTAAGGAAGTGTAACCTACCTGCCTTCCTGAATGCAGCCATGACAAATCAGCTTCCTGCCAAGGGAAACTAACATTTTACTATGAACAGTTGCCATATAGAACTAAAATCCAAAGCTGTGAAGATGCTTTCAAGAAGATTTTCCTTGAACTCTGGCAGTTTAAGTCTTGTTGTCGTTGCTATAGTACATCAGGAAACCATAAGAAGGGCTCAAAGGTTAAGAATCTGTGTTTTCATCTGGACACAAAAGTGAAAGATCAGATGGTTGACTTCAGCTATTTGTGTTTTGTCCTTTTATCATCATCTTCAAATGAATGAAGCAGCTGTTCATTCAGTTCCATAAGGGCAGTGCTTTCTTAGACATATTCAGGATTATTTACAGGGTTTCAGGAGAGATGGAGGACCCTTCCTGAAGAGAAACAGCCAGATATGGTGATAATCTTTGTTATTTCCATCACAGCCTTATTTCAGGAAACCCCTGAAGTTAGACAGCCTGTGACAATAAGTTTTGCACCAATCTGTAACACAACACATAAGCTTCATCCTTACTATTTGAAGAAAGAAAATACATGGATCAAATAAACAGGTTGGACGCAAGGATGGAGGAATATCTCCCACCATGGAGACTTTGCAAAGTGAGTGAGAGGTGAGTGGATGCTCGTGCATACAGTGCATCCTATCTCGGGTCCCAGATTCTGGCTCCAGCTAAAGAGAGAGCAGCTCTCTCTTGTCCCAAACCTGATACTCCAAGGCTCTCTCTCAGTGCTTTTAAAACCCTCCACAGGGCAGCAGTTCTGTGCAGAATGAAACAGGCTGACAAAATCCTTGTTGAGGACAAAGAGTTTTAGTCTGAAAAGACTCCTCTTAGGAAAGAAGAGGACACTTTCTCATTCCTTACAGGTTCTGTGTGGTAAAGAGCTGCATCAGTCTCACTTTTGAACCTGGAGGACAGCAGGCTGGACTTCCTGAGACCTTAAGGATTGACTGTACAGGAGAAGCACAAACATGGGGAGAATGTAAGGGTCACTCATTCTAGGAAGGTGAGGCAATCTGAAAACAGGAACTTCCCTGTACACCGTGCCAGGCTATTGTATCAGAAAGCCTCACATCCACAACCTTCCCAGTTCACATCCTTCCCAAGTATTGTCACAGCTCTCAAGTGTCCCCAGCACAAGGGTGGCTCAGCCCAGAAGGACCTTGTCTGCCATCCTTCCACGTGCTGCCTTTAAAATCCTGGCTGTGCTCAGCACCACCAGATTACTTCTCAGCCTAATTTCAAGCATTGACTAGAGCCCTGACATTCGTCATATGAAAAGTGCAGGGGTGCCACAAGTCACCCTGGAAAGTGAGCAGAGCTGGGGAAGCTGTGTCTGATGGGAATGAAGGTCAGTAATCCAGGTTATCTGTGATCACCCGCTGTGATCCAGTCCTCTCACTTGGGCCAGTGTAATCAAGGGCTTTGAAAACAGGGGAAAAAATCTGGATTTTGGTGAAGCATGACATAGACAACCTTTCGATGTAAAGCAAACAGGCATTTAATCACTCTTTTTTGTCCCTAGATAACACTTTCTAATAATTTACTGTGCCCACGGAGGCCAGGAGAGATGGCCATGTGGTTAAGACCAGGTCATGAGAAGCCACAAGTGTTTAACCTCTGCCTGTTCTCAGCCTGTGTTAGTGAAGGAGCAATGATCCTTCATCAGCAGGTGCGTGATGAGAGGAGTACGAGCTCTGGGTGAATTAACTCTGGTGCTCATGCAAGGACAAGCACAGGGGAACCTGATTCTGACCAAGACTGAGAGCCACTCCTCTAACACAGCTCCTAATGACCAGTAGCAATAATGAAACTCAAAGACAAGATAGGTCAGCTCAAGATAAACTGGTCCCTGTGTGACACACTTTACAGAGTGCTCAGGTTTCACTTCCCTATTCTTTACGAGCACCAGTGTCCCACCAAATATTATGCCCTGACCAGAAAATGGCTGGTGCTGACTTTATAGCTGGTGTATTTGGCCCTGACAATAGTGACAATAGCCCTGCACTGCTCCTGTTCTTTTGTAAGTCTGATGTCAGCTGGAGCTCAGCCCGATGGCAGGAATTCACAGAACCGATCAACACACACAGTCAGACAAACACAGCCCTGCCCAGTGCCAAGGCTTTCCAAACTCTCACCTTTTGCACATGTCACTTTTAATATGACAGAGAAGATTTTTTCCCTGTTTTTTACCATATAAGAAACGTTGCCATATTGAATCTTTTTCTTTCTTCCTTCATTAATGTCTATGCCACCTTAGGGGTTGTCATAATTCCTTATTGGTTGCTCTTCCAGAATTTGCTTTAAGAGAACTTCAGCTAGTTTTGAATGTGGCTGCAAGGTTAACTAGAAATAGAAAATGTCACGAACATGCTGGATATATATCCCTTCTGCTTCCCTGCCACTAAGCCAGCTTTTCATAAAGTTTGAAACCGATATTAATATTTAACTTTTAACTCACAAGATCTTTCATGGTCTCAGCTCTGCTTAATTAGCTGACATTTAGCTCCCTCTATTCCACGGCACACACCTAGGAGTCCTTGGGTACTGGTTTATTAGCATTCCCCAAAGTAGATTGGAGCAGGCAGTTACCAGAACCTTTATCAATTGCTCCCGAAGGCGATGGAATTTATTGCTGAATGCCATTAAACCAGCCAGGTCTGTAAATACGGTTAAAGGCACGAAGATACTCCTGTTTTCCAGAGCTTCTCTCTCAGTTTAAATGAGCTTTGTGAATTGGTCTCTCTTTTTCTCTCACTCTTTTGCACGCAGCCTTGCTGAGACGCTCCTAAAGAAAGACTCTGTATTAACCTATATTGCATTAAGCACAGTTCTGCTGTTAATCAAAGCTCTTACAGCGATGTACGCTGCTGCAGCACTGCTCCAGCACGGGCACGGCTCCGTGGAAGTTGCCGAGTGTAGCACTCCGCTTTGCACTTATTTCCTAACATTGCATGGTTTTCCCTTACTAAAAAATTTCCTTGTTTTCATCCAGCCTCAGAAATCCCCTGCTCAGACAATATAAGGTGGAAGTGCTGGTTTTACATCCACACTGTGCCCCCAGTAGCATCCCAGGAGCATTTCTCTCCTTGATCCCTTCCCCACCGCTGGCTGGTCTCCCATGGCCACCTCCACTCCGCCGGCGGCAGAGGCACTCCTGGCACTCCAAGGGACTTGTTCTAGAGGCAACCGTATCCCTCCCAACACGCCGACAATTTTCGGAGACCAGCACAATTTAGGATCACTCACAACTCCATAACCACAATGCTAATTACCTACTTAAGCCTCCAGAACAAAGTCTGCTGTACTCAGATGTGTACGCCATAATTACAAGGTATTCCTCACCGCTCCTGCTGTAAAACCCACTAATGGTATTTCATTCAGTACGTATCAGGCTCTCCTCATTTCTGGTAAACTTAACGTGTGTTAGGAACACCATATAAGTTAATATTTTGCTCCTAAAATTCTAACGTGCTTATTCCTTATGTCAATAAAACAATGACAAGCAATATGCATTTTCTAAGAACTGTATTTTGATGAAGCTATCACAATGTGAGCAAGTGTCAGACCACAAAGAAAAATATGAATAAAAAATAGGACTACTTAGTGAACAACATTGTTTTAGGGCTTATCTTAATAAATAAAGCATTGAACTTGTCCATTTAGGATCTTATCCACTTAGGATCTTGCTTCACCCATTTTTGGCTCTTCAGTGAAACGAATTTAGTAATCTCCACTCAGTCAGCATCGGCTCCATTTGAAATAAAACCTATCATCAGGAAAGTGTTATTTGTCCAATACAGGAAAATGAAATAAACTATTTAAAAAAATTATATTAACAGTCGTCATGAACTGGGGAACTCCTGTCTCTCCAGGTCAAATGTGGCAGTTCCCTCCCAAGTCAATGTCCTAAAGCTACTTGATCAAGGCATGGATCTGGTCCTCCTTTCTTAGCAATGACCCTTAAACTTCTGTTGCATTCATAAAAGACTAGATCATGCCTTTGGATACATCTGTGACTTCATTGGAATAGGGTGAGATAAATAATGGAGAAAAAATAGGATCTGAAGTCAGGACACATGTCCTTGGTTTTCCATACAGATTTTGAGGTTCCCATTTCGTCGAGGGAAATAAGGGGACCAGCTCAGGTCAGCTACAGAAATATCTGGATAGATGGGATCCCAAGCAGATCATACCATATCACATCATATCATATCATATATCATATCATATCATATCATATCATAATATCATCTACCAGAAGTACCTAATCTGCTAATTCACAGATGATAAAAAGAATGAATTTTTTTTAGACTGAACAATTCTTACTGAACCCAAGATGAGTTTGGCTTCACAAAAGGTCTCACAAATATTAAGGTTGCTTCTCAGCATCTGCTTCAATAAAGTGATAGTGAAACAATCTGAGTATTTATCCCCAAAAGAAATACCCCAGCCTGGGGAGGGTACGTATCAGATGTGATCCACTACAGCACTGCTCCAGCTGCACCCAGGTTACACCGGGATCAGACTGGGGTGATAGATAATACACAGGGATGACTCTGGCCCCTACCTTATCGTTGAGGCAAAAAGGAACAGATAAAATTCTCTGGTGGTTTTTCAATGTGAAACCGAATGACAGTTTGTAAATGTGTAAATGTGCAAAGTATAGTTTAAAGAAAGACTTCCCTGCTGAGGGACGTGTATCTCACTACTATCATCAGTGTTTTCTGAGAACAAACCACACCAACCCCAGTGGTTGAACACACATTGAGCTCAGCACAGGATGACTTGGTGCTCAGTAAAACAACCTGGCCAGATTATTCAGGAGCATTTTTATAGCATGATTGTGATCAATTTTGAGGGCATATGAAATAAGGCACGGGATAGTCCTTACATTTTAAAAAAACAGAGAAGGAAACTCTAGCACAGCCACCCAAAATTATTTACCAGTTGCTGTTACAGAAAGCATGAAATTTCTCTCTATTCTTAAAAAAAAACCCAAATCCAAATTACTCCCTATTGCCATCTAAGTTTGTTTATTTTGATCTTTCTATAATGGTCAGCTGCTTGCACTATGCTTTTCTCTCAGATAATCAATTTGCTTTGTTGCTGTTATAGGATTTTTATGTTGCAGGATAAAAAGAGGATGATAACAAAAATATTCTTATTTTTGGGGGGGTAAAAAGTATGATTAGAAATAAGCTTAGGATTAGCTAGACTTTGAAATAGCTGCACAGAATCACAACATCTGTGTTCCTTTTATGTGACCTGGTAATAAATGTTTTTTTTAAACACACATTGGGTGAAATCTGTTTTTTCCACCCTCTCAAAAATCAACAGATTTCACAGAGCAGAAACAGGAGGGGAATCCAAATCTTTCCCAGTAGTTTGAGATATATATATGTCTTGGTTTTATATGCAATGTAAAAGAAACCTGCTCTCAGATTTTAAATGCAGCCTGCTGACTGTAAGTTTTGCCTATGAGATAACTTAAGTATCCACACTGACATAAATTGGATGTTTGGAAACAGAATGAAATAGAAAGAGAGTTCAAATATTTGAAAGTTTCTTTAAAAATCGCTGTTTACATACACATGAAAGAAGGTGTTGAATTGGATTAAGTGTGAAGAAAGTCTTCCTTAAATACTGAAGGCATTAGTTCCATTTTATATAGCATAGCGGCCCCACGATCCTCAAATTATAACTTTGATGAAGTATTCTGCAAAATTGGTCTGTCAGTAGGATATGGCAGAAAACCTTCCATCTCAGGCGAAAACTTCAGTCTTTTTAAAAATTAAACCAGACAGCAAATCTTTGTGTAACAGATTTAGGGGACCAGATGTTAAACTTGTAAATCAGCGTTGCTTTAATGGCTCCTGTGAAGCTCCAACAATTTGCGCGCACTGAGAGATGAACCGTGTTATCGTTGAAATATTTAATTTTGGAAATAGTGTAAAAAAATCTATAAATAAACTTTTAAATTTTGTGACGCTTATTGTCAGATTTTTAATCAGAGGGGGATTTTCTTTCCATGATATGTTTCATAATTTTATATTAATTGGTGGTTACTCAATCTGTAAAGGTGACCTGTGTACCTTCAGAACTTTTCTTTGTTGTAAAGTATACTTCAAATATTCTCTTGCTTTCAGTGAACTAACCTTGTTAACTTAAAACCATGGCTAAGTAGTTAATGTCTTTTTAAGCAGTGATTTCATAGAGTTGGAGCCTGAAGCAGATATTCTCCCACTTTATCTTCTGGGGACGCAACAACAACCTGAACTGAGTCCCAGCTCTGAGTGAGATTTATGACCAAATATTTTATACTGATTAATAAATATTTTTGGACCCAAAACCTCCACCCCAATGATGAAAGGAATAACCTCTGTCGGGAATATTTTGATGTTTATTGCAATTTCTTCAGCAAGAAAGCTTTAATTAAAAAAAGTTATTACACTAGTGGTGCTCAGGTTGAGTGAACATTTATATTGGGATCAGTAGGACTTTGATATGGAAATTTTAAAGCAATGGCTTGTTTTAAGGAAACTGCATGCATTCCACCAAGTTATTTCACCTTTAAAAGGACAAATATTTGGAAAGTTTCCCAGCATCATCTCGACAACAACGATAAAAACTTTGCAGCTCTTAGCTATAAACCCTGAACTCTTCCTGGTTTGGTAATACAGATAAAAATATCATCTGTTATAGACATGAAAAAAGAATAAATTTCTTGAAATTATCTTAGTTATCTTTTTCTATTACAATCAGATGTTGATTTTGCTAAAATTGGCACAAATGAGATGATTACCTTGGGGTAAATAAAAATCTAAACACAGAAATAAGGTCAAATAGCCATTTCTCAATAAACTCCACATTGTCACCGAAAACTCCGCACATTTCATGTGAAAATACCAGCAATTAAAAAAAAATTAAAATAATAATTATCATAATAAAAAGACTAGAGAATGTGGGCATGTTTAAAGATTAAAAGTAGAAACCAACAGAGATACTACAATGGCAAAAATTAATTACATAAGGAAAAAAGTGGTGTTCTCAGTTTACTTTAGTCAGAAATGAGGAGCTGATCTTTCCTCTAACCTTTGTGAGCTGCACGCTTTGCTCAGGCACCTAACGAAGGAAAAGTTCCCTGTGATTTACTGATGTCCTACAAAGTAACTCTTTGCTGAAGGTACCCGTTTCTTTAATTCAAAAATAAGTATTTTTCAGACTAGAAAGAGACAGGTTTTCTTCTTGAAGCATGTCCACCACTGAATGTGTTAAGTTGAATATTAGAGCATGTTAAACAGCTTTGGGCAATAAATCAGAAAGAAGGAACAGCGTGAGGCATAACCATGACACATTATAAGTGAGTCAGGCTCTTTCAGATACACTCTTTGAAACAGGTCAGGAAGGATTTTTGAAAAACAGAGTAAAGCAATCTATTCTCAATTCCTGTCCTCAAATGTGCTAAATAATTCAGTGTCCAACTCTTCCTTTACAGGGCACGGACACAACTCCTGCAACCCCATGTAAGACAGCATTTTTGCAAAGCCATGAAAACTCTCGTTCATTTGAATTGAAAAATTACCCCACAACGCTGGGTTCTGTAATGATTTTTACACCACATAAACCCAGTTTATGGAGAAATAGTTGCTATAAAACCACCCAGGAAGCACCCAAGCTCTCACGGTGGACCTGTCGCTGCCCAGGTGGGTTTCACATCTTTGGGCACTTTCTGGGGCTCCTGTGGATGGACTTGGCCATGGATCAGCCTTGGAGAACAGACCCCAGCATATTACACCCTGAGACACCAATAAACTTGGAAAGATCCCCTCTCTCTCCAGAGGGGCCCAAGTTAGTGTTTTAATTGACTTTCCCATATCTTCTCAGTATAATCTTACTGCTGCAGCTAAAATTTGGTAGTTTCTAAAATCAAATTTCCTATTTTAAAACAAGGAGTGTCACAGCTTAGTTCTTTAGTAAACCCCCTCCACATGCATCCTCCAGTCCCTTTTAGCATTTGGGGAAATCTGTGCTCATAAATCCTATTGCAGGGCAGGGACGCAAAGGCTAATCTCCCTCTCTACTGTTCTTTTTCCTGGTTGCACAGAGAGAAAAATGTGAGAAAACATGTAATTCCAGAGTGCTGTGGCAGCATTAAACCACAGCTTCTCACCCCATTTATTGCCTTTATTAACCATAATCTTGCAGGGAGTGTTAAGGTAAGTGGTAAATGGTTTAATGGCAGTTTAATATTCTGCACATACTCATAACAGACATTTTAGTTGCTTTTAATTGATGTAGCTACTAGCTTTGTTAAACTCTCCAGGAGAGTAGTTCTCACTGGGAACGAGCCTCCTAGAAAGTATCAGTTTGCAAAAACACAATAGTTTGAGCGATAATTGTGCAGAAAGAGACTTCTGGATTTCTTTGCAGTTGAATAAGAGCGTTTTGTTTCACTTTTCTATAACTCAACATCGGGAGACTAAATGATAGCCAAACTTTGCAAAGAGCTAAATAAAGAAACACATGGGCTAAGTAATTTTTAAGATAAAATGGGGACTAGAAGATGTTAACCCAACAAAACATTTTTATAGCTTTGAGCACATTAAAAGAAAATTATGTTGGATAAGTCCTGGTGTTACTTAAACAGTAGCTTTCAGCACTTATCAAATATGTGGTGTTAAATTATTTTCCACTTATAAATCAGCTGGCTCTGGTCTGTTCACTAGCACAAGCTGTAACTAGTTTCTGGCTTCTTACTGGCCTTCTCATAACTCCATTTAACCCTAAATTAAATGCTGCTGGCATGGAACTGAGCCCCAACAATCAAAACTAAAAAATATATGTAAGTCCAGAAAGAGCACACAGAAAATTATTGCATTCAACAAAGAAACTTAAAGGCCAATTAAAAAAAATCTCTGTTATTCCATTGGGCCAACCAGCAACCGTGTCTCCAGTTTGGTGGGGAGGAAAAAAAGAAGGTAATCTCAAAAATTACCTTTTAGATTTTTTTTTTCAAGCCTATAAAAATAGTAGAGGATCTGAAGGTGCATCTCAGCAGGTTTTGCCTGCCTGTCTAGCACCAAGACTTTTTGCGTGATCAAAGAATACATGACAGTGAACGGATCCATGCTTGTAAATATCAAACTGTTTGATCATGCTAAAAGACTTTATTGAAGTTTCCCGCTTTTTAATCAAATAAGAAACATCCACCTCCAGTAGTCATAAAAAAAAGTCTGCTCTGTTATTAGAATTAAAGAAAAAGTATTGAATGGGACGTGGAGAGAAGTGGTTTTCTTCCCATAATATGGGACTTCCATTAATGTCATGTTTTTAGGCTGAGAGAAAACTGCAACCCTTATTATTTTACCATACCACCACAGTATAAAAAGTATAAAAATAAGTCATGTTCACATACACAGACTTTTAAAATAAAATTAAAAGCATGATAATGAAATGAATACATCAGTGACTTTGCTTGTTTTTGGGTTTTTTTCCTTCTGCTTTATGGTGAAATCCACAGCATCAAAATCTGCAACTGGCCCGTGGAGATGTTTTCTATACTATTTCTGTTGCTTAGTATGATAATTTTGCCAAAAAAAAAAAAAAAAGAAAAAAGAAAAAAAAAAGTTTAAAATGTCATTCTGAATGAACAACGGAGCTCTGAATAAAAAGAGCCAATAATTTACAGTAGGATGATAAGAGTGTAATATTGCTTTAATATAATGTATTAATGAAAATTGCCATTGTAAGACAGATAAGACCTAATAATAGAAGTCTCATTGTGTTCTGTGAGTTGGAGGCTTTGGTAAGTTATATGTTAGTGCTCTGTGGCTGGTGTGAAGCCTGACACAAATTTGAAGACTCGCTGTTTCCAACGCCACCGGGGTCTGATTTTATTTTCCCTGGAAAAACACGGGCAGGCACTTTCCTGCTCTGTCAGGTATTACTGTACTCCTCTGCCATCTCCTGCCTGCTCCAGAGTTTATAAAAGCACATTTTCACTATTTTTAATGCAACTTAATACATTAATTTTCATCCCACTTTATACGTAGAGAGAGTTAGATTTTGAAAAAGTCTCTGTGGCTTTTTTTAGTTTTTATTCTTTAACATACTGACATTTTTTAAATGGGCGATGGGGTGATACAGGGGAATGGCAGATTAATTTCTTGCCCTCATTTTTATGCCAGGGTAGCTCAGCATCGCCCTGCAGTGTTCCTGCCACTTCTGCGAGCATCCTGTATTTCCAGTGATGAGGACTTATATTTCTGTTTATTAAATGGAAGCTTGTTTATCTGTGCTAATTGCCAGGAAGAAAACTAAACTACTTTCCCCTCTGTGGACCACTATTTATAGCCAGGAAGAGCAGCCCTGCACATATGCAGGGGGGTATTTGTGGGAAGGAGGTGAGCGTGTGGTTACAGCAATCTCATCTGCCATAAGTGAGGAAATTATCTTGCTCAATAAGAGGGCTGGAGGAGCACACAGTGTGGGTTTTAAACCCAAAATGTGATTTGAAAGATGGGGGTGAGGGGTAATTTTTGAGCATATCCACACACACACACACACATAGAAACACACACACAGACAAAAGATATTTTTAACAGTGCAGACTTTGATATCAATATTTTGCCTGCTCCTTCAGAAAATATTTTTACAGAGTTACTGAAGATGCACAAAACTGCGATTTGTCCTCTGAAAGGGTGAGAGACTGTTACACAGGGAGGAGATTTATCCCAGTCTCCTCTTCTCTGAGAAGATTACTCTGGAAGATGATTTTTCTACACTATCCCAGAAACAATTCTTAATTTCGGTTCTGAAATGTCCAGAAAGTTTTTCTGTGTAAAACCCACTACCAGGATTCCTGCCATCCATTTTGGAGGAAGTATGAGGTTTTCGAAATAATTTGCTACTCAGTGTGTCTGTTCTGGCATGACAGAGAGTAGCACTGGCATGGCAGACACGACAAATAAGAAATATTTGTAATAAATCAAATTTGTTCTGGAAAGTTTACTTTTTGGAGATTATTTGTCCAGGAAGATTATAGAGAGAGCTTTGTGTCAAAGCAGACAGAGCTCTCCTGTCTTCCAAACTACGTGTGTTAAATAAGTATTACAAATACCCCGATGCTTTAAAGTATATGAACTTATTTCTAAGTTCTTATTTCCAACTCCTAGTACTTTTTATGAGTCCCATTTCTTGCAACCCAAGTAATATTTACAGCCATTAAATCTCCAACCCACACACTAATATTTACAAGCGTTGATTCAGAGATATTTTCATGCATATTCTTGCACTAAAGGCAGCACATTAGGGAAGGGTAACCTCACTTCAATTATAATCTTATAGTACTTTGTGTCTTATGTTACGTGCTTTATAGGTTCAGAAATAAAAATAAAAGTTTAAAAAACCCACACCCCTGAAAATGAAGGAAAGAAATAGAAGCATGGAGGAATATCTTAAGTTAGGGAAGCATTTCCTTTTTTTATCATGATTGAAAAGAAGCCTTACTTATCTGGAATTATATATTTTACAGAGAAAGAAAACATTAAACATTTACAAAATACATTCTCCCTAGCAGGTGATGGTAGTAGGCTGGTCATCCCTTCTAAGGACAAGTCTTGTCTGATGGCAACGAAGAGCTCACCTAAAAATGAACAGCACATTTCTAACCCTCTCATGGCTCCCAATTCAGCTTAGTGGCTGCAATTAGCTATTAAACGGGAGAAAAAAAAAATGCCTGTATTCTGTTGCAAGAGGGTTAGTTTCATTTCCGACCTGGAATGACAGCACAGACACACAAGGAGCAAAAAACCATGTAACGCCAGGAGGAAAACACACCACAGTAGCTGGGATGCTCAAATTATGCCGCATTAATATGCACGAAAGAATTAAAAGAATTAAAGGCCTTTAAGAAAGGGGAGTTTTGTTGTTGGTTTGGTTTTGTTTTTTTTTTAAAAAAAGCCATGTGGTGTCATTGCTTATTCAACAACAGCCCACTTCTCCTCCAAAGCACTACGCTGGGTTTGAAAAAAACACCCAACCCCACACGGCTGTAGAGAGAGCACATGTTACATCAGACACAGTACCTGATTTTTCACTGCACAGCTTGTCAGCTAGATAGTCTGCCTCTTGGGCGATAAGTGAGAATATTTCATCTTCATACTCCTCTACGATACTTTCCCACTGTAAGGATGAAAAAAAAAGGAGGATAGTCGTACTGTGCCTTTTTTTTTTTAATTTTTTTTTTTTTTAAAGCTAGAAATAAGGGCGGCTACGAGGAGCCCTCGGCTCGCTCTGCTCTCCCTGCCCTAGGCAGCGTGGGGATGAATGGAGACTGTCCGAGCGTTCATGCTACCAAATATTACTTAAACTTCATGCCCAGCCTCACTGTTGTTTCAAAACCACACTCATGGGGTGGGGGGCGTGGGGGGAAACCCTCCAAAAGACATTTCCCTCGGTTAGGGGACATCCCCTCCGCATCCCCTCCCGCCCCTTTCAACACGGACTCGCGCAGGAGGCACCCGAAATTTCAATAAAACAAGCCCATTTTGTAGTCTGATATTAGTGGTCACGATGCGTCAGTAAATACAGCTCCCCGGCCTTGCAGACGCAGCTCTGATTTCAGATACAGCAGTCGAGAACAGCGAGCTGCTGAGCCCCCCCCGACATCCCAGCATTTGGGGAGCTGCTGGGAATTCACCCCAGTGCCACGAAATGGGTCTCTGTCCCCCTGGGATGGGTGGGTGAGGGCAGGTCCAAGGGGGATGCAGCACCCAGCCTGGTGTCTGGCACCTTGTAGGAGGTCAGGGTGCATGTTAAGAGGAAATTCCTGCGTCCAAAATCCAGCTTTCAACCCATAAACAAGGGGAAACCCTTTAACATGAGTGGAGAAAAACCATGCTGAAATAAAATCTCCTTGCTGGAAGTCACACTCAATATGCACACACACACACACACACACACACACACACGCAAATAAAATGCCCTTTACTGTGCTTGACTAAAAAATCAAAGCAATACCTGGCAGGACACACAATAACCATGAGCTGGCAGTGGCCGAGGCAGAGCTCTGCTCCTCGCTGGCTCACTGGCCTGCTTCTTTCAAGTTCTTAACTGCTCAGAAGGCCACGGCCAGCACAACCCCCTGGATTTTTGGGGGTGTTTTGTTTTCTTTATTTTTTTGATTCATACTTTTCACAAGAGTTAAAAAGGAAAAAAATGAAAAAGATCCCCAAGGCATTTAAATTTAAAAAAAAAAGGCAAAATATATATTTGAAGAAGGCACTGGCACAAGGCCAGGCAGAGCACCTCTGTGTTTTTAGCAGAATTAGCTGAGAAAAACCCATCCATATGCCACAAGGCCTAAGGAAAAAAAAAGATGACATTCCTCCCCTCCTCCCCTAATTTGTCCATAAATATTTGAAACTCCAGTTAGCAATCTGGATTTTAGCCACTAGTACAATTCCCTTATTTCCTGCACATAAATCAGCAGAGATTTTTTTTTTCTGGGAAATGCTGATTTATATTTAATCACTTAGGAATAAACATTGATGAGTAAAACATAGTGTTGAAGTCTCAAAGTTTAGGAAATTTGTAACATATAAAGCATCTGGTCTAATCCGTGGGTTACTTCTGTAAGTGACGTGCCTTTTGTAAATGCTTTATTCATATTTATGAAGCCCTAAATAGATCCAAATTCATTTCTAAATAACATTCTAAAGCATTTGACAAAATGCAGCATTATCAACAAATAGCCAGTTTCTGGGAGGAATCAATATGGAGTATGTTAAAATATGGCAAGAATATTAAGGCACAGCCTGCATGGTTTTCCTAGTGACGAGAAAGGGTGGGCACACTGACAGAGCTTTGGCTGGAAAATAAAAGGTTACTCATTCTTTATGTTGGCCTACACTATATTTCAAAGGTTTGTAAACATCAGATTAAACACTGATTTTTTTTCATAGTCTACATAGATTTCTCTCCCCTCACCTACAAGCAAATCTATCCCATCTCTTTTTCTGTCCCAACAACTCCGTTAAGTTGCTCTCTGACTTTGCTAAAGGAAACTCATGGAGGAAAAAATTGAGTTTACATATTGTATCACCAAACCCCCATACTTCCTATAGATAATGGCTACTTAAATTGCAGAAAGAGAAAAAAGAACATCCCTGTTGCTATGTAGAACCATTGACACATTACATTGCACATGTAATTAAAAACATCATCTCCAGCTAAGGTGGTCCTGGAGAACCTGTGCAGACCCTTCCAGCTCACACCCACCACACCCCTCGCACCCCTCTCCCTCCTCCAAAGCCAGCCTCCCAGTTTGGAACCTCCCGGCAGTCCGAAGAGACCGCGGCGAAGGGAGACGGCCGGCGGCGGCGGATGTTTCGGGCCATGAAAGCCCTTGGCGCTCCAGCCACTTGTTTCTCTAGTTGAAGCGGAGTTTGCAAAAGTCCTGGGCTCTCAGTTGTTGCTCTGTCTTTTAGCCACTGCTCGCCAGCTCAGATGCAGCTGTTTAATACCTCCCAGGGGTTTTGTGCAGAAAATAATAGCTTACAAAACCTAGCTTCTCCCAGGTTCTACTATTTCAGCTTTATTTCCGAACAGCTGGTCCATGTCTTTGTCCATCCCCTTCCCTCCCGGCCGCGACGAGAATTCAGCAGGAAACCTCTGTCCACTACCTACGCCCTGAGAGCCACCACTGCTGGTGGTGGGGGTCAAAGAGCAACCCTCGCCCTTGGAAACGGGGACAAAAAACTCCCCCCAAACTTCGCACCCCGTCTAGACAGGTCAAGGTGCAAGATGCTCTTCTCCCTGTTGCGTCTTCCGGAAAGGGGCGTGAACCGGAGCCAAGTGCACAGCAAACACCCGCGCCGCATCCCTGCCCCTTTAGAAGACTTCTTTTTTTTTTTTTTTTTCTGCTTCTTCTTTTTCTCTCCACCCTCTGCTGATCAAAGTAGGAAGTTTTCATGACAACCACAGTCAAAGGGCCTGCATCGCAAATGAACTCGATTTCGGCGATGTTGATATATCCCGGCTCCATTGTCTCTTTTCAGACACAGTATGAACCCTTCCGGTCTCAATGATTACATTACAGAAGGACTTTCACATGTGGGCTTCATTTGCACAAAGGGGTTGCCTTGCTTCACCACCATCTGGCCACAAATCAGATAAATAAAGGCAGGAGAATTAAAATTACAGCTTAGAGGTTTTTTTTCCTCTCTCTCCGCTTCATCTTCTTCTTGCACCAGGGCCCATTATGAAATCCCTTCCTCCCTCCCCCAGTCATACACGGTTGGGGAGTCTACTTTTGAAACCTCGGAAGAGGTAAAAAAAGTGCCTAAAAGAAATGCAGGAGAATAAAAACAAAATCTGGGAAAAGCAAAAAAATGCCTGGATAAGAAAAGGGCAAAAAAATAATAATAAGACAGCAGCCTTTCTCTCCCAACCCTATTTGTAGGACAGTGTAACTGATCTTAGAGTAAAGACAGTCTCGTACAAAAACACCTTTAGCTATTAAAATTCCACCTCATCTGCTGGGATGCAAATACTATTTTTTTTTTCCAGGAAAACACAATGTCTCAGAAACTGAAAAAAGAGCTGGCAGCAGCAGAAGGTGGTGGCAGAAGTGGTGCTTGAAACTTGTGCTCCAAACTCTGCTGCTTCAGCCTCTCGGCAGGGATGGAAATTACAGAGGCTTCGATAGCTCAGGCACAGAGAAAGCACTTTCCCTCAAAGAACCCCAATTTCTGAAGGCAGAAAATAAAAAAACCCTGTGATCATGTAAGGAAGGTTTTGCAGCCCTTATGACAGAAGGTGAGATCCGACCTCACAGTCTAATTTCAGCCCTGGCATCACTTCTATTGAGGTCAGTGTTGCTTCGGGAGGGATTTTCTTTTTTTGCAATCTGACTGCTATGGCAACAAATTGCACTAAATTTCATCCCCCTTCTAAGCTACATCCATGCCAGTAACTTAAGTGAGTTGATGAGGAAAGCCACTTTTCATGGTTGTATTTCTTTTCACGTTGATTCAGTACCATCTGCAGAAGGGTTTTACTCTGCAAATTCTAGTAAGAACTATGTTTTTATGTCTCCACTCCAACCAACATTTAGGTGTGTAGTCATATCCCCTACAGCATTCTCCTGTAGGTTCCTGGTTGGGAATGTGAGTGTGGCTGAGCCAAAACCGGGGTACCCTACAAAAACACAGGGTGCTCACATCTCCTGAACATTATCGTGTGCAGCATAACCAAGGACAGACCCAGGAGAAAATGTATCCAACATCTGAAAGAAAGAATGAACCCCCCAAATTAATGTGATGATCTCCATAGATTTACAGAAAGGATTTTGTTTAGTGTTATTTCTTTTATATGCACAAATAAGCTTTTTAGCATGTACTGGCACCTACATAATGTGGTTCAGGACTGTATTTAGCATCAAATTTAGATTTGGACTGTATTCCCTGAAAAGATAATGAGAAGTATTTCAGAGATAGCACATACATGGAGAAGATTAATAAAAATACAAGAGTTTAACTTGCCAACAGTTGGATTTACTAATTTTTTGTTTCTGTCTAGTAAATCATGTATTGGACGTATAATATCTGAATAACTTTATCTTCCCTCATTTGGTTGGAGTCAGACCCACCCTTTAAGTAGGAACTATCATTATATGAGCGTGTTTCTTGTAAACCCATGGATGCAGAAGGTGCCAAGACAATCTATTAATTTCTAGTGTCTATTTTTGGGGGGGGTTATCAAGGGATATTTTTGCAGAAATAAATGCAACTTGAATTCAAGCGCAGTTGTTTTTTTGCTGAGCTGCGCTCTGCCCGGTGTGCAGGGCTCTGGGCAGTTGAGAGTTCTCTTTCTGAAAGTGTTTTAATAGTAAGAGAGGAATAAGTATTTGGACAAGTGGTGGAAAACTAAAGCCTTTCTTTCTATACTGTGAAGATTTTGAATAGTACTTGTCAATAAAGCAACTCCTATTGTAATTGTACCGGAGACATGGGCCTCCACCCCGAAAAAGCTGTCTCAGAGATACTAACCTCATTAAAATATGAATGAAAAGGCAGCCATCATTGTAATGGGAGAAAACCATTTACTCAGCAACAAACTTTATCTTCTATCTTGTGTAAAATTATAAATATGATATCCAGCAGATTTTTCATTACATTTGATGAGGAAGTTGATAAACACATGAATTTTTTTTAAAGTTTTCAACTAAGTTACAAAATTTGCTCCTTCCCTCCCTGCTTTTTCTACCGAGCATTCCAAAATTGGAAACACCTTCAAATCACTTGAAATCTTTAAAAAGAAAAAAAAAGGCTTTATTTCTTTGCAGCTTGTTTTTTTTTAAGGTTGAAGGAAACTTTTGCATTTGTTTTTTTGTTTGTTTTTCTTTAATTTATGTTTTTTTCAGAATAACTCATCCAATTTCAAAAGAAAACAAGAGAATTCATTACAGGCTACTGTGACAACACCTTAATAACAGCCAATTATAGGGTGCTCAAATGCCTGTTCATTACTATGTCTCTGTTAATCTAGTCCTAAATTTCTTGCTTGATAGATACCACAACCAGCCAAGAATACAATTACATTACAAAGCGCAATGAAAAATATACAAAATGTAACTGCAGGAAGTAGGGAGTTTCAAAATAACCGAGCTGTCAATCAAACATTTGTCAAAATAATTAGACCTATCTGGTCATTTTTTTTGGTAAAATATAGACAGGCTGAGAACGGATAATATGGGAAGGTTTAGGTATAAATAGGAATTGTTTCAATGAGTTGGAAATAAGTATTTTAAAATGTTTCATGCAGTTTAATCATTATCTTTTCATCCACAAAAGTGTTCAAATCATTTTTGATATTAGTTAAAAGTCAATATTTAGAAGTGAAAATTCAAACCTCCTTTGCTCTAGGCTAAAACAGGAGCAACATGAATGTTGAGCTACTCTAAAGGCTGATGGGATATATAATTAGCTATTATGTTAATTGAATCCACTGTGAGTTTGTTGTATGAGATTTCTTCATATAATATGCAAATAGCTTCGAAGGTTTAGTTTTATTAGACAATATAATTAGAAATCTTCTAAAGGATTGAATTCTAATGAGGCATAATAAAGCTTTGTAAAATATCTGTTTGCTGGGTGAGCAGACCACCTGGGCTTAATCAATACCGGGAGCTATTTTTTGTGACGGCACATTTTAAAGAAAGTTTAAGAATTTACCTTTCTAGTCCCATACATCATAGCTTTATTTTAGGAGGACAGTTCATTTTGGCAAGGAAGGAGATTAAATTCTTGTAATAAGGAAGGAGGTGAAATTCTTGTAATCCGAGGGGAGGAAGTAACTTAAAAAGTAAACTATTTGAATTCTGCTTATTCAAAATAAAGTAAAAATAAATTTTTAAAAAAATTGAACGAAAACACAACCTTCTCCCAGCTGTAGCTTCATTTACGTGCATCTCAAGATGCTTAAAGTGAAATGTTACATGAGCAAAGTTAGCCATTATTCCTGCCATTAAATGCCTGCTTCAAGCAGATGTACATACTTTAGCTTCTGTAGTGTAACTAATCAGCGTAACTTCACTTTTAGTAAAATAGCCCAAGATGTTAATATGTGGAATTAAACACTCTCTTCTAAAGAAAGAAATTCACACCAGGGTATTCCAGAGCCGGTCCTGAATTCCACCTTCACATTCCACTTGCTTTAAGACCACCACCAAAGACAAAGCTTAAATTATTTTAGCTAATGCCAGAATGCCAAAAATGTGTAATCTCTTGTCTAATTCGCCTTGTTCGCACTTTAGACTGTGCCAAAGCTGCACTATTCAGTCTTAATATTAATTGAAAATAATAAAGATAGGATACTTTACTCTGGTGTAACATTCAGAGAAGGGCATCTTTTTCCCCCCTATCAAATAATCAGTAGCAATACATTAAGAAAAATTCAGAAGTGCTGATTCAAGCAGTAGGTTTAACCAAATGAAAATGAAGCACGATCACAGTAAGTGCCCTGACCACCTTCTGGACAAGGTGTCCATGCAGCCAGGATGAGGATACCTAGAAAATGTCTCATTTCTTTGTGCCATACCCAAATACTTCTGGCCCTGCGTTTCACAGAGATGATTCCTGCAATGCCAAAAATCTGACAAACCCACACTTAATAAAGGTGATGAACATATTGCTGTGACTTTTATAAACTTATCATGCTTTTTATACCATGCTGAAAAACTGTCGTACCTGGGTCTGGGAAGAGATCTGACTGGTACCAGTAGTTGTCCATTAACACTTCTCTGATCCATACACTTAAAACCTGTAGCAGCAAATGCTTGTTCCTCTGAATAATGAGGATCTCAGCATGGCAGAAAAGGATAACATAGTACACATCATTTTCAGCTGAAAAGAACAAAAAGCCCGCTGAGTTTGTTTTTCCAAGTTCTGCTCTAAGCTGCCCAGAAGTTGTTTGTGATCTCTCAGAAACTGCCTCCGCTCCCCACCACCATTTGAGGAAACAAACAGTCAGTCAAAGTCAACCTTTCTCCCCAAATGTGAACTTTATTCACACTCCGGTTTTGATTTCTTCCTTAGATTCAAAGCGTCTGGAAAAGATAGCCTGAAGCAGCCTTCAGAAATCAGGACCGTGCCCTGGAGAATTAGTGTCAGAAGAGGATGTTACCTGTTTGCCTTGCCTGCTATCCTCCCCTTATCCCCTAAGGGAACACAACCAGGCGGATTCTGCCTAAAGTTAATTAAATCACTCTGTTAATTAGAAGTAAGGTGCTTTAGCAACAAGCAAACAAAGGGCCCTATTCCTCCCTTGCTCTGCAGCTCAAATGCACTCAAGGACTGACTGGATAAACTCAGGAAGCAAAAAGAAACTGAGGAGGAACCCATGTACTTTGATCATCCTTTCCCACCCATTCCTCAGGGAGAATGAGCTCTCCTAATGAAGGGCTGCCTGCAAAGGATGCTGGATACTGTTAGGAGAGTTTGGCTGGGCAGAGAACCTGGGAACAACTCATACATGTGACCAAGTACTCAGCAGAGGAAAGAAAATATGAAATAAAATTAAGTTTTATAATCTATTGTGCTGGGGAATGTTTAAGTGTTCAGACCCATTGGCCGGATCTGGGCTGACAAACTCAACTGGCACCATCACGAGAACTGAAATAACAGAAGTCCATACAGTTGGACTTGAGCTTGGGCCAGCTCTTTGGAGGGGTCAGCTGGGGAGGTCTGTGGGATGAAGGGCTGAGGAGATCAGGCTGGAGGTGAACACCTCTTGCAGACCTCACCGAAGTCTAGGTGCTGAAGAGCACATTGTGGAATTTCACTGAGGGAAAGAGAGCTAGGATGAAGTGCTGGCTCACTGGGATTTTCATGGGATACAAAGCTGAGTTGTACCCACCCCTGGAGCTGTCAGTTCCCAGCTAAGGGCGTGATGCTCCCCACTGACGCCAGCTAAGCCATTTCCTCCCTGAGGGTGACACCCTGCACTTCCTGAACCTCTTTTTCCATTCCTGGGAGCAGGTGAGTCAAAAGGGTTCCTACTCCCCGGTGTTCAAAATAAAACAGCAAGTTCTTCCCATTGCTCTATTAAGGTTGTAATTTTAAAGCAGCAACACGCCTGTCAGGGGACAGGCTGAGACTACAGTGCAGGAAATAGCACTGATAACAGGAAACCCCGCTGGAAATTTTTAGTTAGTCTTATTCATGACAGTAGATAAAATTTTCTAATCCATGGACAATTTCTATGCTTCATAGATTTCCATAGCTAAAAGCTTAGAATTTCTCAGACTCCTCTGTCCTCCTATGCCAGCACTTTCTGCTCAGAAAGGCCAGGTCTTCAGCCTTCCCCCATGTTCCCTGGGGGAATCCTCCACATCATCCACAGCACTAAACCTGCACTAGGAGTATGCAAAGAGCCTCCACCCACCGTTGCTGCTTGCATGCTCCCAAGGCAAGTAAAGGGTGGCAGGTTTCAGCTACTTGGCTGCAGCTCTCTAAGACCACCTATAGACTTAAGCCTGTTAAATTAACCTTAATACCTTCATTATTCCTCTGCTGGATCGTAACCATCTGGCCATGACTTCGAGTTACAGTTAACCTAGGCTTCTGCTTAGGTTTCAGCTGAAATCCGTTTTTTTCCCCCTCACCATCACAGCAGTGATCTAGGCTGCCCTGTGTCTCCCCAGCATCAGTAGGGATGTGAATTGGTGATTCCTGTTCTGGCTTACCCTGGAGCTGAAACCACCAACTGTGCCAACTGTATAGAGATTGGACATTGCTTATCCTCTGGCTGCACACACTAATCCCTATGGTCCCTACATACTTGGCTTTTCTCTTTGCTTGGGGACTCAGTTAAAGCAGTTTCACTTTCACTTAAAGCATCATCTAACGTGACATTGGTGGCATGGATGCTGCTCAAGTTAGAGCTCTCCATTTTTCCTCAGGAGGTGGATTTTTTTTGTCTCATCCTCACTCACTCCATATGTGTTTGAAGCTACTTACATAGCAAGTAGTGGCCCAGGGTCCCCATTTACTGAACCCTCCCCCACAACAGGGTCATTTCTGTCTTTGAGGTCCCATGTGCACATCCCCCCTTGTATGAGAAATCATCAGAGCATCACAGAATCAATTAGGTTGGGAAAGACCTCTGAGATCATTGGGTCAAATCTATGACTGAACACAACCATTTCAATTAGACCATGACAAGAAGTGCCACGTCCAGATTTTCCCTAAACACTTGCATGGATGGTGACCTCACCATCTCACTTGGCAGTCCATTCCAATGTCTAAATGATGAAATGATGAAATACTTCTTGTGGACAGCAGCCTTGGGTGACATTGCCTATCCTTAGTCAACAGCAGCAGAGGTTTTTCCCCTTTCCAATATCTCTACAGAAGGCAATACACCCTTTCATTGCCTGGAAAAGCTCTTTCCACCTCTGTTAAGCCACTTCAGTCCAGCGACACTGCACTTTCGAGGAGAGAACCATAAATCAGCAGACTGAAAGAAAAAGACTTACTGAAGAAACAGCCCTGGCTGGGTTGCCATGTCTTCTTATCATTTATCACTTCTTTTTTATTTCTTAATAAAGCTTTCAGTTGCATGTTGCACTGGCTCTTGCACCTCCAGGAGACAAGTGAGCAGGGGTTTACATCAAAGATATTGCTGGATAAATACTATGAAACCATGAAAAATTGTCCATTTGAGGTGTGTTTCAAAACATTGTGCAGAATCGTGTTACTTCCCACTTAGAGTCAATGCTTCAAAGCACTGATCCTTTGACTTCAGTGGGACAAAGTGTATACCTACATGCTTAACTGTGTCATATGTGTATGTGTGCTTAAATATATGTATCATGTTTATAGAGGGTATCTAAGTGCACTGGATCCAGAAGAGCCTCACTCCAATTCTGCAGCACAAAATAGCTGTGAGTGTACCAGTCCTGAGAAAGGGCATCCGAGTGCAGTTTAAGCCTACCTGAATGATGGCTCAAGAGTGATCCAGGTGATCCAGGTAAGCTCTGCACAGAGAATAACAATTGACTGCCCAGGAGATTTATGTATTTTACGCCAGATTTTCTATGGCAATGCACAGTCCCAGCCTATGCCTTGTGTGGTACAAATTCTGCTCAAAACAAGGGAGAGCAGAGCATGTCCAAGCTTCAGAGCCCTGGTCCTGCCTTCTACTAGAGACAGCTGTAACTCACAAAGCTGGGATGCTTGGGATGGGATGAGGAGTGCAAATGTCATGGGCCTCCTCACTGCTGCCCCAATGAGCATCACCCAGCAGCCATGAGAAACCCAGATACTGCCTCTTCCTTCAGTCCGTATGAACAAAAACCAGGTCATTTAGCATCTGTGAAAGGTATTCAAGGAATGTGGAAGTTTTGGTGGTTTTTCACTTTCTCTTTCTCCAAAAAAATTCGATTATCAATTATCAGAGCTGCCTTCCAACACATCTATCTACATACCTGCCCAGAGCAAGCCGGCAGAAATTCATAGCCTTGCCTATGAGCGATCTAAACTAAACTTTCCTACTCCCCCAAAAATTGACTCTGATTAACTTAGTGATGAAAAGAGCCTCAGTTGATAAATAAACAGCACCAAGTAATTCTGTGCAGACTTATCAGTGATCACTTACCAGAGGCAAAGGGGATTATCACCCCAGCTGGCGGGAGCGGCCGCCTCTCTGCTTCACTTACAGGTACCAAAGGTCAGCTCCTTCCAGCCACTTGCTGGGACTCCCCACCTTTCTCCAGGGAGTTAACCCGCATTCTGCAGAAAACTAAGAGCTGATTTTACTTAAACACTGAGAAATGTTTATACACGTAGGGAAATTAACAGAAAGAACAAGTTTCTGGTTTTATCTAACGGGGATGGTTGTCCCTGAAGTATCCCTGGTGTACAGCTAGTAGGATAAAACCCAGTTCTGGCTGTTTTTCTGTTCAGTGCATGAAGGTATTTCATAAAATTGGGTGTTATCATAGTTAAAAGAAAACATGGAGAAGAGTTGGTCCTATTTTTCTACAGTTAAGCCACCTTCATTTCTAGCTTGGTTTCTAGAATGTTTCTAGGGACGGTAGATCCAAATATTCCATGCACATGCATATTTTTATGAGCCATTTGCTCTAAGGATACATTTGATAGTGCCTTAGACACAGCTGTGTAACTTTTCCAGATTACTTGAAGCATTTGTGAGTGCTTTTCTACAGCAGAAGTGCATATAAATCTATAAGTACCGAAGTCGTATTTTTTCAAAGCCAATGCAAATTACCAGGGATGATTGCATACACAGAAACGTTGTACAAAACCAGGCGTACCTGCATGGCACGAGCTTAATACCGTAATCATAAATCTGTGTTGAACCCCAGGCACCCAACCCCCAAACATCCGTCCGTCCCTGATTCCCCATCCCACAGCAACAGACTCCACGCGACATTCAGGAGATGATTACGAGCTATTACCCCACCCAGCACTGCTCCCACGCTGAAGGGAGTCACAAATAATTAAATGTTTCAAAACACAATGGATATGACATGCTTTCAAAATAGCATCTATAGATCACTTCCACTAGGGCGAGGAGCTCTCGGGAGGAAAAGCCCTTTCACTCACTTCAGTTGATTACCTGTATAAAAGGGCTTAATTTCTCTGGAGCGTTTCCTTTCCAAATCACCTCTTTTTACCACTGCCATTGCAGCAGGAGTGGCAGGTATTCACATAACCCATGGGGTGATGCTTCTCCAGGCAGATCTATGAGGACATGGGCCCCAGCCAGACTTAATTTTTAACATGTAATTAAAAAAAAATAAAAAGAATCGGGGAAAAAAATTGCCATTCCTGGTTTTGTAGCTCGCTTGTAAAATTCCCAGACTATTAATCAAGAGGACTGATCATGGCTTAAAACTTCAGGGTATTTCAGTAGTGTCTGAGAGCTTTTTTTTGGAAATCACCTTTTCCATTCCAGTTCTGCTAGACCTGCTGAGAGGTGCCTTTCCATTGCTCAGTTTGACAAGCAGCAGTTTCTGAAGGATTTTGATATCCCCTGGCTTGAAACCCAGGACAGCTCCTGCTCCCCTTCAACACCCATTTGGGAAGAAAGGGTTGCCCAGCTATGTTGGTCATGGTGTCCCATGAGTCACTTCCGGACTAAAGTCTTGCATTTCTTTGATGGGTTCTGGGAGTTGTGTCTTAAACTGGTGGTGCCATTTGCAAAGGCATTTTGATGGAAGATGCTGGATGATCAGTGGTTTTAAAATATTACCTCACCTCTTTCAGTGAAGAAAGTTATTGGGAAACATAACTGAAATTATCCATTAAGAAAATCTCAGTCAAGTGAAAATAATTTCCTAAGAAACTATCCCAGTATGTTAAAATCAGCACATGAATCACAAATTAACATCTACACTGAACTGTGATCCCTTTCACATGACCAATAATTTGAACAACTGTTCCTCCACTCCTGTCACCTATGGCTAAATCAGGAACCATGTCCCATTGACAGCAACAGTTTAATTTAGAGGCAGTACTCTCTGTTTAATCTGATGGGAGCCAGATCACATCATTGGATATTTCTGTGTTTATTAACTTAACATGCTTTTAATTCTTTGGTAGTGTATATTTATATCTGGGCCTCCTGGGGGGTTTGTGCTCTTTTTAAATGATAATTACAACCTGCTAGGAAAATATCCTTAAGTTCTATAAATTTATTCTCAACTCTGATCTTTATTTTACACAGATGTTGTCTCTGGATATTCCCTCATTTTAAAATATAATATTAAAAAATATGTACGTGAGGGAGTGAGATTAAGAAACACAAGATGTTCAGTGGGCATGCATTTCTGAAGTGTTCATGGATTTGTGGGCTTTCCCAAGGTCTTTATGAGCGATCTAACATTTTTACAAGCTAGAGACAAATGAGAAAAAATCACGCACATTTTACAGAGATAAATGCAGCCAGTCTGGACTTTCTTATTGCTGACATTATATTGCAGAGGGAAGGTTTTGTTGCAGTTGACTGATGATAACAGGATGTTAGTGTCCCAGAGTGTTCACAAGTATGAGGATGGTGCCAGTAGAATAACTGGAAGAGAAAATGTAGAGATTGTAATCACTGTGAGTTTGAATTCAGGATTTACTGGACACTGACTTTCTCTTTGGAAGGTTGGGTCTGCCCTGCTGGGCCCAGTGACCTCTCTTGGAAATTCCTATTTGTGTTGGTCAGACTTTTTTCCTCAAAACCTTTGAGCTCTCTCTTTCGGAAACTGAAGCACTCAAATCACCGAGCAACTAAACAACTTGAAACTCCGACAGTGACAGAGGTAAGAACAAAAGAGAATAATTAAGCATTAAAAATCCTATGTGAAAATGACTTCATTCTCAAGTGGGTATAAAACTAATATACGTGTGGGACATTTGAAGAACACCAAAAGCTCATGAGATACTGCAGTAAAATTTAGACCACAGCTAATTTTTTCTTCTCTGATGGAAAGGTTTTTCCTTTTGTCCCCTGGTTTACAAATTTTTAGAGCAAACCCTGATTTCTCCTATTTAAAATATACCTATTTTTATTATTAAAATTGTTGGGATTAAACTCACTTTTAGGCAAAAGCTGATATTTGTAATGACTTTATGCTGGGTCATGCAGAGCTGATTGCTCCACGACTAATGCAGTTGTTATTACTGAGGTGCCAGCACTAAGTAGTAGCAATTTCTTAGTGCATTGTTGGTGTGTGTTATTTGAGGAGAGATGGTGTAAACACCACAGAATAGGATTATTGAAGCAAAATCAATGTGTTTCATAACAAAGCATAAAAATCAGCTCTTGTGAAAGTTTCTGTTTAGCTTCCACACAACAAAACCTTGGAAAGGTCTGAGAGTGATGGAGGATCTGCTTCCTTCACCAAAAGCCCAGCCAGCAGCTCTCCATACAGGAGAGGATGCGGTCCAGTGGATGGTAACTCCAGGTTCCACATCCCAGCTCTGCAGTTGAGCAGGTGAATTACTCAGTCAATTATGCTTCTGTTTGCCCATCAAACTTTTCAGAAATAGCAACCCTTCTTCTAAGTACGTGCGAAGGGCTGAGCTGGGCTTGGATGGAGATTTTTATTTCCGTTTGGATTGATTGGTAAGCAGACTGCAAGGATGAGCTGTGTCTGTATTTCACCAGCATTCTTGAGGTGTTAGATGATGTCTTTGGCTTCTCCTCCTTGCGAGGAGAGCACACCAGTAAAATGGGTGGTTCCCAGAGTGGGAGATTAGAGCTGTTCACACTCTGGGGGTTATTGGAAGTGACAAGAATATCTAAGAAGATTTTTAGAAGTACAGCTTATCCTCCTTATATTGCCAATCTGCCTTTTGCTGAGAGCTGCTTGGGAATGGATTTCCCACTGGATTAATTAATTCTAATTATGGCCTTCCATCATCTACCCATAAATTGGCTTGGTGTGGACATAGGTGAGATTTCAAATATGGGCTACACATTAAATATACATATACATATATATGTATATCTGTACGTGTGTGTACATAGACTAGCAATTCTCCATCTGGGACTGCATGGCAACTGTGCTGGATGCTGTGTGCACACACCACTAAGGGATATTCCTGTCTGCATTGACTAATGAAAGCCAACCAGGCTGACAGGTAGGCAAAGAGCAGTATTTTATAGGTAAGCTGCAACAGATGTTGAGGTTTGACCAGATTTCTCTTTTCTTGGTTGTTTTTTTCACCAGAGACACCCAGTCACTGCTTTCTCCCAACTACAGACGGTGTTGGTTTAGACTATGGGTTGTTTTTCACCTTTCAGCTCCATGTTTCTTCGCTTCCAATGTGCTCCAGGATCTCAGCAGCACCTCCTGGGGACACAGCAGTGCCTTTGAGTGTGTCCTCAGGGCTGCTGTAGCTGCTAAACTGATAAAAACACCCACAGCATCCACTTCCATGACACTGCAGAGCATGAAAGGTATGGATATATACAGGACACTGGCATATAAATTAATATTCAGAATGCTGTTTAAAATAACACCCTGGTTAGGGCCTGAGGCTTGCCAAGCCAAGAAAATGACTATAAATATTTCATCTGCAACTCACCCCATGAAATGTGGAGTGTGCAATGTATCTCTGCTGAGCACAACTTCCCAGATTGGACCAAGGGGATGGGGCTGCCCCGGTCTTGCAATTTCTTCCCCTTGGAAGCATCAAGCAGACAATATTCTCTCTGCCAAAACGAAGGTCTCATAGTCTGAGCAGGGAGCTCAGCTACAGCCATGTCTCTTGATGATCACAGAATCACAGAGTCACAGAATCACAGAATCAGTAAGGTTGGAAAAGACCATAGAGATCATCAAGTCCAACCTATCATCTATTACCTAACCTAGCCAAAACTGTTACCTAACCTGTTGCCATCCTGCTACCAACACACCATCCGTCAGCACTCAGCCTTGGCCCCGTATTTTCTTCCCAGGAAAAGTTTTGAAGAAAAGTGCTTTTCATGCAATGTTTTACTCGAGAAGATAAAAGAGGGGAAAAAACCCCAAAATAAAAAGTTATCCCAGATTATCTAAAAGGAGAGGATTAAAGAAATAATTCTCCTTTTCCTGATACTCTGCTGCAAATCTTCTAGCACAACAGTTGCAGTAAGTATCAGCTACTGTTTGTAATCCATATGTGTGGAGCCATATGTATTACAGTCTGGATTAAGGCAACCGGAGCCCATCTGATCTTGGTTGTCAATAAATCACGTAGACCCAGAAGGACTCAGAGGAATCTCATGAATTGAAAAGCTATAGTTACCTCTTTGCTTTATAATATTACCAGGGATTCACAGAAAGTTTAAGGCTGGTGATGTCAAGAAAACTTGTAACTACTCTGAAAATTCCATTTGTACATAACTACTGTGAAAAGGCTCAAAATGGGTCTGTTTTGAGAATGGTAAATCCAAATTGCAGGGACTTTATGAAGAAAATAAGGGCCAGTCCTTTATAAACTAATTTTTTTGAGTGAAAAGTAAATATTTACAGGGTTCTATAATTTCTGTGATGCTTATAAGAACATTTCCCCTTTAAAAATTTTTTTTCAAGATGGGAGTAATGGACAAATAAAGCTCAGAAAGCCTCATTAATTTTTCTGAGTTAAGAAAATAAATGGCACAACAGCTCTTCTTTAAATAGAATTTAATTTTTTTAATGCCTCAAATCCACAACGCCTCCCACAACTCACTTAAACCAAGTGCTAATTTTTCCTTGATTGCTTTTGTGGGGGAAAAAAGATAGAAAAATGATCTGAGTTTAAGAAATGGGTACTGCCAGCCTAAAAAGAAATAAAATCTCTACTTTGCCCCGTCTCTTAGTGCAGCTCAGGTCATCTTTGGGGACATCCTTTTGGAAAAGCACTGCCCGAAAGAGTGCCTGCCCTGCAGCCCAGAGGTGTAATGGCAGTAGTGCATCCAGCCTGGCTCAGACCTCGGGATGCCTTAGTGATTTGGTTGATTCTTCACATTTCTCCATAAAAAGCCTCATCACCTTTGCCTATCCAGAGTGGGGTTTGCTGTCCACGGGCTCCCAAGAAAAACTTTATTGCTTCTCTCAGTTCTCCTTTTATAAACCACAAGACAATGGGACTGTGCACTCAAGACTTTAAGTTCCAACATATGAAATATTTAAAAGAGTAGTATTTAAATAGGTTTTTTTTCTACCTACTTTTTTTTTTCCCCAAGGAAACTGCTCATTTTCACAATTCCATCCTGCCCTTGGAAGCAAAACATCCGCCCTTTTTTATTTTCAGAGCCCAGCGATCACAGGTGTACTGAATGTGCCCCTGAGATGCTCTGCTTCACCACCTCCAAATCACATCCTCAGTTGTTTTACCATCCAGGACTGGAAAACCAAGGGGACGCTCAGCAGGTCTGGGAGCCCATGGCCCAGGTAGATCCCAGGGGTGACACTGCACTGGGGGCTGGGAAAAGCTTTCATTGATCCCAGCAAAATGTGTTGCTTTCTCACACCTTATTGTCCCTTGTGCTCACAATGGGCCATCACATGTTTCCTGCTGCTGTTATAGGATGCTTGTTATGGCTGCAGAAATAATTTTCCCAGTCTTTTATAGCAGAGTAATGCCTTCATTTGATTGAAGAAGCAAGATCTGCCCTGCCAGATACTTTTGTGGCTGAAAGACCAACACAATCAAATCAGATAGATGCAGCACACAGGAAATAAGGACTTGATGCCAGAGAGGTGACACTTCAGATCACACACCATTTGAGACACAGGAAATGAAAATCCCAAAGAGACTCTGAAGAAATAGAAAGTCGTTTAAGATTTTGATATTTCTGTATCAAAATGTCCAGGTAACAGGCAATGCCAGTCTTCAATAATTTAGAAGGTTCAGCAGTGCCACGTGTAAAGAGATGAAGACTGCCATGGTCCAAATCCTGACAGCAACAGGAGGGACAGTGGGTGGTTTATTTGCCAGCAGATGGCTGGTGTACAGTGGTGTACAACCTCCCAAGGCAGACAAGTAATAAGTCTATTGTATAAAATATCTTCTTTTTTATCTAGTCTTTTAGCCTAAAATCATTATCTCTTGTCCTATCACTACTAAGGAGTCTGTCCCCATCTTTCTTATAAGGCTCCTTTAAATACTAAAAGGCCAGAATGAGGATATATCTGGAGCCCTCTCTTCTTCAGATTAAACAACCCCAACTCTCTCAACCTGTTGGAGAGGGGTTCCATCCCTCTGATGGTCTTCATGGCCCTCCTTTAGACCTGTCCCAACAGTCCATGTAATTCCTGTGCCAATTAAAAGCATTTGGGAAGCTGCCAAGGCTAGAACTGCGTAATGCAGCAGATGGGATCTCTGTGCATAGGAGTTGGGCATCCCAAAGGTGACATCAATATCTGTCCAACTTTGGGAACAAGAAGATGAAAAAAAATGACTCCCACACCACTGGGAGAAGGGGATGCTCCACCCAGGAGCAGAGGTTACTTTTGAATGTCATTACATTTATATTTCCTGAAATTCCTCAAAAGCTTGCAGAGACAACAGCATAGTTTACCCAGAGCTGCTGCTTCTAGCAATGTGTCATTTGGGCAACTGAAGTCCAGGTTAGTTTCCTCTCATGTAGGATATGGGGAGGGAGAAGATTTGGCTGCACTTGGGAATCCTGCCCAGGGTCAGGATGATGGTGGTGTTAAGAAAAGATCAAACAAAGGCCAGGATGTGCTACAGCTTTGCAGATTTCAGAGCTGACTTAAACCAAGGGCTATCATGACACAGGTCAGTGTCTCCTGCACTGTCACTGCTTAGACATTTCTCGTTTGCACTGGGGGCTGTCAAACCCCTGGCTGCATGATGCTGTTGTGGAAATAGCTGGAATCAGATACAGAGATGCATGGAGGGAGACACCTGAGCCTGCACTGCCTTCCCTGGAGCTCTGCATTGGTCTTTCCCACCTTGAGTCACTCAGACCCACTGTCCCAGTACAGTGGGGTTAGTCCTGTGGCTAGTCCAGGCCAAGTAAGACAGGACATAGGAGTGCTGCTAAGTTAGTCAGACTAAACTCCAGCTTAGACCAACATATATGTCAGAGCAGTTATTTGATGAGCATTTCACTGTGAAGACCTCACAGGATATCAAAGGGTCTAAGTTTCAATGCCCTGAGGTTAGACAAAAAAGCTCAAAGAAACAAAAAGCAGAAAACCTGAGCGTCCTTGAGAGATGACTTCAGGGACAGGTAACAAAGAAAAGCAATCTGTATATGGACTATGTGATAAAACATCCCAGTGTTACTGGTCAATGTGCCTATACAAGAATTTAATATTTGTCTCTGAAGAAAAGTAATGGTGCAGCATTGCAGAGAAAATAAGGGAAGATGAGACACATGAAGGAAAAACATGAGGGTGGAATGTGCTCACTGGTTGATTATAGCACTGCTGAAGGGTATTCAGGGAAATACCAGGAGCAAAGTTTTTCCCTTTTTGTTACTACAGTCCGGTTAAGATCTGTTTGTGGAAGACCATAAGAAACATAACTGATCAGCAAGTAAATGAGAGGCCTTTAATACCTGCCAAGCCTCCTGGATCATTTTCCTTTAAAGGCTCTAAAATGCATAGGATTTCTGACAGATGAAAGCAGAATCGGTTCATTTGTTGAATACAAACTGAAACCTCTTAAAAGCATAAAGTCTCATTGTAGGGTTAAAAAACATCCAGCTCAGAAGTCAGCCTGGAGATTTCTTCTGTGGAAGACAGAAAGCAAGAGCATCATTGAGCTTCACGTCTGCAGAGGCAGGTTTCACATGCCAAGGCTGTGAGAGCATTTTACAGCTCCAGTGAGCAAACAACACTGTATCTGATGACACAGAAGGTGATGTCTGTCGAGTTTTTTAAACAACAAAGTTCAATTCAGTCCTTCACGGGAGCTCGGGCTGGGAAATATGGAAAGTTAAGGAGTGAATGGTAGCCAGGAGAAACAGAGAAATTAGAGCAGAGAGCTCACAGCATGGAACAGCAAATATCTTCAGTGAGCACTGAGATCCACGAAGTCCACACTCTCTTCTGTTCGCAGTCTGGAGGTAAATCTTGGATATCTCGATAGCCAATGTTAGAAATAAAGCAGCCATATACATAAAGTAACTAAAGACCAGATCCAAACATACCACGTTACAGGTCTCTTCACACTGACTAGTCAGTGCTATTCTGGATGACAACTTCATTTTTATTGTGGCAACATGTTTCTCTCCAAATTCTTTGATCCTGCCTGCAGTATAGCAGTATCCAGTCCATGGCAGAAATGGGGCCATAAAGTAGTTGTTGAAAGGTGTGATAATGTCATTGATTTCATGATCTATAGGTAGCATTTCTTATGGAGACTTGTGCAATGCACAGGAATTACAAACTATAGTCTGAACCAACAGATGGAGAATTACAAGGAGGACTTGCACTAGGTCTGTGGATTAGGGAATTAATTTTATGCTCCCTGTCCAGTTTACCTTGGCTTTGGAACAAATGAATTAGAATTGTGCAAAGGAGACACTGGAATCTGGCAGCCTAGGAATTTAGTTTTACTCATAATATCATAAAGTGTACATCCTTGCCATGAAGAGATGGGTCTATCTAGATTAAAAACAAAATGTTTCCATTGTTGAATATACATTGCTGGCTGTAGGGAAGTTAAATATCCCTGCTTGCTTCAATTTTTTCACTAGTGGATCTAGTAAATGGGGGAACTACATAAAACACAAATATAACTTTTTATGGAAGGGGAGGCTTGGCATTACAGCCTTTCTAGAAAGTCTTCCAGCAGAGGATTAGGAACTGTGGATGGTATTTCCATAAGCCCTTGTTTTTGGCCTGACTATGACTCCCAGAGAAGCCGATGGTAAATCTGCCATTGTATCCAAGAGGAACAGACTTGAGACAGTGCTGAGCAAACTGAAGACCCCAGCCTTTGACTCAGGAGTGTAAATATTTTGCCTTTATAAGCAGAGATTAGTAAATTCAGGGATGTTATTCAAAACGCAGTTTGGTGGCTGGGTCCATACACACTGAGCATACTTATCTCCCACGGTTTTAGAAATAGCTTAGTGCTGTTAAGGAACAAGGACATAAATCACAAAGGCAGCTGCAGTCAGTGTCGTAGTGGGTAATCTCAGCACAAAGGAGACAAATGCTTCACAGACATATTATTCCCTTTGCACCCCTTATGATGCTCCCCACCCCCAGGAAGGCTGTAGGGATGGGTACTAGGAAATATGGATGTTGCTGCTGGCACAGGTGCTTGGTTCTGCCTGAAAGCTGGCTGTGTTGGTATCTCATGTTGTTGATGTGCTGTTTTTAATGGGAAAGGAAAAGAACTGTGGGGGAAAAGGTAAATCCCTGTTCACGTTCGCAGTGAGAAATATTGTTGTGTATAGAGAGAACTTAATCCACCCAGTAGAAAAGTGCCTGTCTGAAAAGGTATCCAATAAAGATGTTCAGATCTCCTTAAATGAGTTGGAGAGTGGATTTTCTGAGTTGTATATCCAGCACATGTAGCAAAGATAGGAGATGAGAGCAACGTTTTTTACCTTGTAGCTGTAGCAGAAAGCAGAGTGGTCACAAAAAATTAGATACCCAGAGACACTGTTTCCCACAAATGCCTCATGCAATTCAAGGAACAAGTGGGATTTCAGGCTGACATTTCAGGCAGTCAGGAGAATGTGCTTGTGCTTTCCTGAAGCACTTCTTATGAGCAAAGCTGTCCACAGATTCATACCAGCCTTCGTCTGTGTACTCTTGCCTTGTCTAGGAGGATTCTCTGCCTTATTACTGAAGGTTGGAGTTTGATAATCAGTTGAAGAATTAAAAAAAAAAAATTCTTCATCTTAGAGAATAATTTTTTTTTAGCTTGAGAACTATCAGTACTCTGGTTTAAAAATGCAATAATGAAACTTGAAAATCCCTGATTTCAAATTTGTGTGTCTGGAGACCCTACCTATACCTGATAAACAGAAGTACAGGTCAGCTGGCACAGTAATGGAAGATGTAGAACACCATTGCAAAGTTGTGATGTAAAACTTTGAGCAGGAAGAACAAGAAGTATTGATATAACAGTAGTTTTATTACTTGGAGCTTTTCTCGAACAATCTGGTAATGTCAAGGCTTGCAAAATTGACATTTCACAGAATTGACATTTGACTTAAATATTTTGCTCCTGCTGCAAGAGCTGACCCTACAGTTACATTTAACCTGCCCAGGGTATTAGCTGAAGAGCAACCTTTCATGTCACACACTAGATTAAATCCTGTTCAGTGACTTTTCTGAGTGTCCAAGGCAGCATTAAGAAGTCCATCTGTCTCTGTACTTCGGTCTGACAGACACTTGCCTCAATGAGTTTTTGCAACAGAAACTTTTGTTGTGGAAAAAACCCCAAGAAGCCAAAAATTCAAAGACTTGAGAGAAATTATCAGAAAACCCATGTGACAGATATGAATGGAGAGTAGCAGAGGTTTGTGGTCTTTCTATCTTTTGTACAGTTTTGGAGAGCAGTGGAGAAGTAGTAAGGCATTAATTTGAGAAATGGCCTGTGCTTATTTATTCTCATGCATCTTAGGTCTTGATAGATGCAGAGAAAGTGTGACACCAGTCCACTGAAGCGACTTATTTGAAATAGGATAACTCCCTTGTTTTAAAGGAAGCTTCAGTGGTAGCCCCCCATCTCTCCACCCAAAACTGAGAAGCTGATGTGTCAGAGTTGGACTGAGCTGCTCTTGCTCTTTATAATTTGCTTATGTCCATCCCATCAGACCTGCTGACGCTAACAGCCCAGGAGAACCTGTTACCCTCAGACATGATTCAGAACCTTCACAAATCACTGCTTTGGCTGCTGGAGTCATCATTCATGGGTTCAGGAAGTCTCCTAATTATTCTGGAGATAAGGGCTGGATTTGGAACTAGGACTTGAAATGATAACCACAGCTGGCATCAATACCACAGACATGTGTGTCTCCACCAAGTGTGATACTTCACTCATGGCAGAGACAAGGAAACTTCTCCCAGTCACATGTACCAGCAGAAAGCAAGAAGAAGAAGAGATGACAGGGATTACTGCCCTGCTTTCAGGAAACATGAGATCAGAACCCATCATAGAGAACTAGATTTCTTTTTCAGTGCAGCTACTCATTTTCCTGTACAGTCATTGCAGTCTTCTTTACATTTTCTGCTCAGGTGACACTTCCCAGGCAATCCTGTTTGTCTTCACCTCCTTGGCTCCATCTGCCTGCATTTACAGTGAGATCAGGATCCTCTAGAAACAAGTTACTTGGCGCTTGCTCCAGTAGTCCTTTGAGTCAAAAGACTTGGTAAAACCCCACAATAACTGTCTGATTAATTCCTCTTCCTGAAAACTGATGTTAATGCTACCATGACTCAGAAAGAGAAGAATTTGTCAGATCAAACAGTAATGATCAGACATCGGGGAATGGGGAAAGCCACCCTCCAGATGCAGCGTGGAAGAACCATGTAAGGGGAATGTGAAAACCAGCCTCCTTTGGGAACAGAGTCAGACACAGAGCCTTGCTCTGCTGGTTCCTACCAACACAGATGGAAATAAGACAGAAGAAAGATTGTGCTGCCATGACCCGAAGCAATTGAAAAGGGATTTCATTCACACCCTGGTATTTCCATGCCCTGGCTTAAAAATGCAAAGTTTGAGCACAGGAATGACAAAGTGGTGTTATATAACTCCAGAGAGCAAACTTTCTGGACGACATCCAATGACATTCTTCTGAATAAAATTACAAGTAGCCATTTCCCTCAAAGCTCGAAAAAGCCCTTGCCACAGTCCTTGGGTGTGATGCAGGACAGAACTGAGGTGCTGGGACCACGGGCTGCATCTTATATGACATCCTGCCCTTGGCCTGATCATTGACAGTCGAGTGGTGCTTTATCCTCTCACTGTTCCAGGACTCCAGATATTTCCATATGGTTTGTGCTCCTGCCAATACTACAACTTGATCTTTTTTCTGATGTCTGACTAATCTGAGCTTTTGCTCCATGACTTTCTGCCTCTGAAAGAAATCCCTGCATGTGCTGGCACTAGTGCCTGGCCAGAGGCAATGGTCGTGGTCAGCAATCTCCCTCTCCTTCACTGCACTGTCACTCTGTGTACCAATAGTAATATTTTTTCTTTTGGATGGATCCCACCCATGACATTTGCCCCCATTGGCCCCCAATAGGAGGGAGAGATCGAAAGACTTCCCAAAATATTTCTAGTGGCTACTTTCGTCCCTCATCTCCAAGACACCCATCTTGTTCTTCCTCCCCAGCTCATATGGACCCTCCCCATAAAAAGGCCTGGAGTGTCCCTGGGAGTTTGGGTGTGCAGAGAAAGGATGGGACCAGATAGGGAAGCTGGGATAAGACGGTGGAGGTTCCCTCTGAATCAGATTCTTTGTTTTTTTCTCTTTTTTTCCATGCAGAAAAAGCAAACCCAAGCACCCCGGCCCATGCTGTGCTATGGAATCCAGGCCATCTTGGCTTGCTTCCCACAAGGGGGCCATAAAGATATATAGAATCATTGAATCATAAAATCATAGGTAGTTTGGGTTGGAAGGGACCCTAAAGACCATCTAGTTCCACCCCTGCTGCCATGGGCAAGGACACTTTTATATACAGACGCTTCCCGTTATCTCTGCCCCTTTCCCGGTGAAATCTGAAGAGCAGCCAGTCTCAGGGTGCACACTGGGGATAAAAGCTCTGTTGAATAGAGAATCGCCTCAAAATATGAATGCTGCTCTGGCACATGCCTTGTTCTTGGTATAAAACCTTGAGTTCAGGTTCCACATCTTTAGGTTCAGGTACCAAATCTTGAAGTTTTGTGGATGGAAATCCTGGTCAAGCTGTCTACCATGCACCTCGGTGGGATTTCTGTGATGGCTATGGGACTTGCCCCCAGGCTTTGATAGTGGTTTGCTTGTGAAATGCAGTATCATGTAGGTAAATAAAGTAGAAGTCTTTTTCTGTTAATGTAGGGAGACTGCAGAGGACAGGGGCATATGGTCCTGCCTCCAGACTCTCCAGAGGCTGCTGCAACCACTGGCTCTTTGGCAGAGCAAAGCACTGCAGTGTTACTATTGTCTTAGAGAAATAATGCCTACAAACCCTGTTGGTCAATTGGCAGCAGTGTGAAAGCAAAGCTTTGATTTTAATAAAACCTGAGTTGGGCAAATCTGAGATGGAAGTGCAGATGTGCCTATATTCCCCATAGTTCCCTGACTCTGAAATGTGTATGAGTCATGTTGCCTTCAGCCTGCTGGAAAAGCAAGGGGAAGAGGTACCCCTGAGCAAAATTCTACCCCTGGAATATGTTTATTCTTGCTCTCAGCTGATGATCTCCTTCCTGGATGTTGCTATCACTGCCACATATGTACGTACATGATGCTACTGAGATGTGTATGGGATTAACTTTAAAGCACTGAGCCAGTGTGTGTACAAGCAAGGCTGGTGAGCGAGTCTGAATAGGTTGAATACAGGTTGGACTTGATGATCTCTGTGGTCTTTTCCAACCTTACTAATTCTGTGATTCTGTGAATCAGCCTTGACATGGTTTTCCTCAATGGGCTGGCCTGGGTGCCCAGACAAGGTTTTTACTCTCAGTCCTTCCTGCTCTGACAGAACTCCTCTAGCTCACTCTTTTTTTAACCTCCACTGACATTTAGGGCTGGTTTATACTGGGGATTTAAATCAAATTATTTGAGGATGTGAATTTAGAGAGAAATAATTATTTTTTATTAACTCCCCATGTGGACCATCTTGTCCCAAAATAAAAGCGCTTTATTTCAAATGGCTTTAATTGACTGCAAGAAAAGCAGTAGGTTGCTTTCTCTGAGAAAAGGGGAAAGGATAGATACAAAATGAAGAATTATTTTCCCTTCTTCAATTTGTTGGAAAATGCAAGGACTTTCGAATGTTATGCAAGTTTTAACTGAAAATTTCTGTATGATATTATATATAATTTGCACCTCTGATAAACTGCACGCTGTTAAAATTATTGTTCCATGAAAATAATTACACAGCAGCCAACATAATTAGACAAGGAGCACAAAATCAGAGGCAGAAATGTAGGATGAGACTGTGACTGGGAGGACTGTTTATAAGGAGATTGCTCTAAGGTGTATTTTACGCTGTCCACACGCTCACATACAGCCCGATTTTCTGAAATCAAAACTGATTACAGAATGTAACAAGCATCAAAAAACTTGATTAAAAAAAAAAAAAAGCTTCTGAGCTTAAGGATGAAATCTCCGCTAAAAAAAAAAAAAAAAGGCAAGAAAAAATATGGATCCCAGAATAATCATTACTCTGCTGGGGAAAGTCAGAGGTTGGGGTGCCAAAAAGTGTCCAGCAACCCCAATGGCCGAGGCACTAATTCTGGTGAAACCAGTGGCACCCAGAGGGAGAGCAGGAGTCTCTCCAGCTGCCAAGTGTTACACATGGGCTCAGGCACTGACTTGTATCATCCATATAATTGAACTAATCTCATCCTAGATACCGCTTTTTCACAGAGAGAGTGATTCCTCAGTGGAATGGTCTGCCCAGGGAGGTGGTGGAGTCGCCATCCCTGGAGGTGTTTAAGAAAAGATTAGGTGAGGAACTTGGTGACATGGTCTAGACAACGGGAGGTTCAGATGGACAGAATGTGGTGCCCATGGTTCCCAGGCTGGGGGTTTGATCCTTGTGTGGGTGTTCTCTTGGGAGTTGGACTAGATGATCCTTGTGGGTCCCTTCCAACTCAGAATATCCAGTGAATATCCTGTGAATATCATTATTTAAGAGTATTTTGTAGGGACAGTGCAGGATGCAGTCAACATTTTAGGATGAACAATTTTTAGCATGAGCATAGACACAGTTCATGTCATACCTTTGACTCCAGGGCAGGGAACTGGTTCTTGCCTTATTAGTTACCAGCACAGACCTACCCATATGACATCCTCTTTCTAAATACCTGCTTTGTCTAGGTGGCAATCCAGCTTTGCACAGGAATATCCTCCTGGAGCTAAACACCTTGTCCTTATGAAATTGTCATCAGAGCTGGTTCCTGTGATTCTTCCAAAAAACTGTCATCAGCAGCATATCAGCATTTTCTGAATTAAAGCAAGGGAAAAAAACCCCAAACAACTACCTAAAGAATTCAAAACTCTTGTGTGAATCAGCAGATGAGAAATCTTATTCTGGGGCTTCCCAGACAGTAGGAGCTGCCACTGCTGGCTGACTGGAAAACACAAAGCGCAGGCTTTTCTTTAACTTTTTTTAAACTTTTTTTTTACCCAGTAGCAATTTGGAGTGAAGCAGTGAGAACCAGCAGCCCCTGAATCCCAGCTCTGATTCTGAGAACACACAGGAGCATGCTGGGAGCATGATAATACAAAAGGTCTACAGGATGGCTCATGTGCAGAAAATTATGCAGACCTCTGCAAAAACAGAGCCTAGAATTGAAACTTCTGCAATAGCGTCAAGAGGAGTGGAAATCTTAAAGCTTCCAGAGAAGGTATTTTTCGTTGCTTTTCTGGCATTGCTTTCAATATTTGGTTTCACCGATGCTCCCCTTTTACCAAGATGGAAGAGCAATCAATAGACAGGAAAGAATTATGCCACTCTTTTCAGCTGAGAAAAGAAATTCTATATCCACAGTTGCCCATTTTCTATGTTCACTTCTAGGTACATTATGAGCCCCTATTCCCTAATACCAAGCCAAACCTTTCCCTTCTTCTGTAAGACCAATGTCCTAATAAAATGCATCCTTGTAGTTTTCCAGTCCATCAGACCAAGACAGATCATGGTCAGTTATGTTTCACTGCACCTTCACAAGGTCCAGAATGAGCAGCAGCAGCTGCACCACTCTGTTGCTCACCCATCCCCAGCTCACAGCGGATTGGGTGCCCAGACCTTACTGCAGCATGGGAAGTGTACATGGATGTGGCAGATGCAAGCATCTACACTCAGAAGCCCAGGCAGGGTCTCCATTACCACACTTTCGATGTGGCATTAGTAACTTTGGGGACTTTCAGCAGAGTTTGGGCTTTCTGGGGGTGAGCCATTCTGAAAATAGGACTTGAGGATGCTTTTGCAAATTTTGGTCAAGGTGAATTTATACTGAAGTCTAAATCCACAGTTAATTACAATAAAGTATAAATGGTTCTGAAGGATAAGGGATGAGCTTTTGAAGGAGGCCTCTGAATTTTAAATAACCAGTTCTCATTGAAAGTCACTCTGTTTGGGCATCTAACTCCCTTGCTCACTTTTAAAGCTCCAAATCAAAGTCTAAAACTCATTCTGTTAAGAAAACAGCCAATATTTCATTCCTGGGAAAGCAGTCTTCCAATATCCTAAAATTAAGACAAAAGAGGGCTACATTTTTTTGTTTTATTCTCCCAGGCTAATACTGAAACAATACAGAAATTGTGAAAAATAAACTACAGCAATTCAGATATTTAGTTTTCAAATCAGTTGACAGGCATAGCAAGGAAATGTTTTTGCCTCTGAAGAAATAAATGTAATAAAATACTGTTTAAATAATGTTTAAGTGATGTGATGAAAGACAGGTTCACGAACCCTCTGTTATGTTAACAATTAGCAGTGCAGGACGCAGATTTTGTTTAAGAAATGTGTACTGCTAATACTGGGGTCAACATATGAATAAACAAGAATGGCAGTATGTACTAGAATCAGACTTTATTAATGTGTGCTTGGTTATCTGTATTCCTTTACTTATCATACAAAGATCTGCTGCAGTCAGGTCCTATGTGTCTGTGTCTCCACAGGCAGATATGGGCAGCCATTCACACTCTTGTCCACGTCAAGACATCACGGGGTGGTTGGAATTAGGTGATCTTTAAGGCACCTTCAAACAAAAACCATTCTATAATTTGGGTGCTAGAAATTACTTTCTTGCTCAAAGTGAGGAAGGGACACACATCAACCCAGTAATGAAGTCTGCTGCCAAACTATGCTGTCGGAGTCAGCAAAGTCCACAGGTTGGGGCACTGACCTGGGACCACCCCAGGAGCTTGTTCTGCTATAGACTAACCATGCAATGCCAGCCAAGCTCCTGTGCTCTCCTCTCACTTTCTCTTAGTTATTAATCTCATTTAATATAAGCTGGTCTCTTGCTAATGGCCATGATGGTCCCGGAGCCTGGAATTCTCACTGACAGTAAAGATAAACTTACTGGAGTTGGACTTCAGAAGACCCAGGCATCTTGCACAGCTTTCAATTCATCTCACCTCCAGATGCAGCCTCTTTCCAGACATGTCCTCAGACAGCTTGCTCCTCAGGGATAGTTTGGGAATAGACATGTAAAGCATCATCATGAGAAGACTGCTGCCATTACAAAGAAGCCGTTTTCACCTTCATTATGCTTTAAATACTCTTTTAACCTTTGAATTTGCAGACAACAATGATGGAAAAGTTCATTACCTGAGTCAACAACGATCCTCTGAAATATTTTTTGAATGACTTAGTTCAATGAACATTTCCAGGAGTTTTTCTATTTACGTGTATCTAGCATAACCTCTATTTTCCATACTGCAAATTACATAGAGTCAGCCAAGCTCTGCTCCTGGATGTTGGCAATGTGATGGCTTGGTCCAGTGAAATGTTGGCCCACCTCAATTCCCACCATGGACAGTGAAATTTGAGGGTATTCACCACCTGCAGGAAGCCCATGGACCTCCAGTGCCATGCCTGATGAGACAACAGTCTGTCTCTAGGTAGAGTGTATATTCTCTATTTCATTCTTCCTTTCCCTTTCTCTGTCTTAATAATGCGTGTAGCTCTGATTTATTTTTTATCAAGATTAACAATGGAACAATACCGCTTCAAATATTAAAAAGCCAAAGAAATGTAGGTACTGAAAAGGAAGGAAAATACCTCAATTTCAAGCCTAAAGATTACTTTGGGTCCCAGAGGAAGCAGAAGCAATTTAGTGGCTGATACCCTTAGCAAGAAAAAAGGTTGTAAGATTAAGACCAACTGCTGTTTGGATAAGTGGTTGGTAATTGCACATATCAGCAATTATGTGCTGTCATATCATTTTTCTGCTACCTTACTCCTCTCTTGTGTCCCGTTAGGGTTTACTTGGAATGACCCTACATCTATGGTCCTCTTTGGATTCACCTTCCTAATGTCATACAACAGTGCCTCGCAAGTTCAAAGAAAAAAGAAGTCATTATTACAGGAGGTGCCTGGTGGAGGTGCTCCTCTTCACAGATGTAGCTAGAGGCTATTGCTGTAATAACCAGGCTTCCAGGGAGAGAAATAAAGAAAGGCCTCCTGAACCTGCAAAAACCCTCTTTGTCCTGCAGCCTCGCAGGGGGAGAAGGGTGTGTGTGGGGGGAGAGCTTTAGTGGGGAGAGGTTTGAGTGGAGTAGGAGAGGACTGTCTCCATGCATGGGTCAGATGCTATCCCACCCTGGACAGATCAACACCTGGCTCCAGGTCACACTGAGGGAATGCAATAGGAGCTGAATATGCTGAGCCGTGCCTGGTCAGGACAGTACAGTTTATATTGAACCCTCTCCAAATGCAAAGGGGGGTCTACAGTAGGCTGGTTATAATTCCTGCCCCATTGTGACACATTTTGGGGGTGAACAGTGACCCACCTTTGAGCTGAGGGGTGGGTTAGGGGGCTCACTTCTGTAGCTTTGCATGGCTCAGAAAGGCAAATGTCACCAGAAACACCTTTTTTTTTTCCTCACAGAAGTAACTGATTCCCCAGTAAAGTGTCAAAAGATTACAAATTCTGTTCCAGCCAAATTCATCTCTTCACTGCCTGAGGGAAGCCTCCAGCTTTTTTGGCACTGGGTTCTCCCTTGGAGCAGAAAATATTTAGCTCACTAATCAGACCCAGGCAGGAGGTGTAACTGTGGCTGCCTGCAGTGTGCCTACGGTACATCTAAGAGAGGACAGGCACAACTGGCTCTCAGGTGTCCCAGAACTGACCTGCAGTGATGCCTCTGAGGCCAGTGCCTTTATAGGGATGTAAAGGAGAGCAGGGTTTTACACGGGGTCTCACCACACAAGCAGAGCCCTGTCTATGCAATAGGGCCACCAAGATGAGAATCTCACAGAATATTATGAGTTGGAAGGGACCCACAAGGATCATCTAGTCCAACTCACCATCTAACATCCGTGCAGAGACTGAAAGCACATCCCAGAGCGGTAACACAAACCTAGTTCCCTCACAGTCTAGCAGGCCACTCCGAGCCGGAAGGGACCCAAGCCCTGGGCAAGACCAGCAAACCCCTGTGCCAGGCTATGGGAGATGCCAAACTACAGCCAAACACAGAAGCCTTAGCAGTGCTAGCGAGATGCTACCTCACAGCTCATGGAAGAGTTAATACCCTCTGAAAAGCAGATAAAAGATTCATCAGCACAGATGAAGATATGAGGGAATGGGCTTAGGCAGCCTGTAGCTCCTGCCAAGAAATTGTATGGAAGGTAGAAATGAATTTAAAAGGTTGAGTGAGGGCCAGCAAGTCAATAACTGAATAATCCCACCCAGATAGGAAACCAAAGCATAAACAAGAGTCTCCATGTACTGACAAGTTAGCACTGGTTGCACTCTGGAAAGGATCCTAAAATAACAGAGATTCCTGGAGACAGAATAAACACATCTCTCAGTTGTCATTCTGAGCAGAGGGTAATTGCCTACATGTCTGATTGACTCGCTGCTAGAACTAAATATGTACTTCTCTGACATACTGTCACCTCCTCTGCTGTACGTCTGAGATTTTTCAGTAAAGCACATCAGGAATCAAAGCAAATGTCCACAAGGAAAGATGCATCCTGACCTTGAACTTTAGTTGTTGGCAAAACACTGAAAATGTAGTTAAAAAGAAGTGAAGTTACTGCATTCCTGAGAGTGACATTTAATCCCAAAATTCCCTGGGGGTTTGTGCACATGGGACTCAACCCCACAATGAGGAACACGGGGCTGCAGCCTCTGTCTGAGGGCTCAGGATCTGGCACGTGGCTCCCTGAGCTCCCTGGTCACACCACAGTGATGTCCTCAGCTTCCCATCTGATCCCCAATCCTTTCTAAGGTTTCCTTTGGGGATTCTTTCAGCATGTCTCTTCCTTCCCAGTTTGCAGTGCTGGAAGAGACAGAAGAATAGAGCTGCCAAGTTAATCTTCCTTTTAGTTTTCGCAGCTCTTTTACCCCAAACCTAAGTATTTGATGTCTTCTCAAAGGACATTGGCTAGATTCCTCTCAGGGCCCGAGCAGTCCTGTCTATCCTGCCCATGTTGAGCTCCCTTCCTATCTCAGAGATAATCTCAGTTTCAGTTATGTTTAAATTTTATTTACAGAAATTTAAGAGAACTTACTCAGAAGCCTTAACACTGGAACACGAATAGGAATGTTCAATAAGTCTTGAAAGTTGCAGGGGCCTAGGCAACTGTCAACATAATACTGATTTTCAAAAGTAAAGTGACCTGGCCAAACCCTAGGCTGGTCCAGCTTCTGGGAAGGATGAGTTGCTGGTTTAGAGTTCAATTTATAATAGATATAAAAAATACTATGCTAAATGCAATACAGTGTGAATTCATGAAAGTAACTGTTAAATCAATATTATACTCTAACATGTAAGACACTTCCATAAAATAATTTTCTCCATACTCTGTGACAGCTTTGGTACTGAATTTAACCAAAATTAATCTGGCATATCATATGTGAAAATAAAATGTATATGCAATAGGACTTTAAGGGTAACTATAAAGGAAAACTATCAGTAATTGAGGGTAATTTCTGAAAGAGTCCTGGTTCTGAGTCTTTGGTCTTTCAATCTATGGATTTGGATAAGAGAATTGGATCATCATCAGAAGGCACAGACATTGATTTATGTGATTGCATGAGGCCCTGAGAAACCTGATCTAGTGAGTTTGCCCACAGCACGGGAGTTAGAACCACATGATCTTTAAGGTCCCTTCCAACCCAAACCATTCTATGATTCTATGACTGACAGCAGAAGGATAACCACGGATGTGGAGGGATCTGCATCATCCAGGCAGCTGCACATGGGCAATCAGTGTCGTTGGACCAAATGAGGAATGCTGTGTGAGCTTCCATGCAGGCTGCACTGGCAAAGTGCAAAGGCAAACGTGCAAAACAGATTATGCAAAACCTGGGGGAAATCTGCAAGTGGCAGGTGGGAGAAAGGAGGTCACATCAAGTCTGCCATAGTCCCTGCTCGAAAACTCTCTCCAGGAGGACAGCCCAGCACTGCCATCAGGTGTTGGAGCAGAAGTGGCTTTGACAAGCTCTGCAAAGAAACTGGGAATCACAGCATAGGATGGATGGAAGGACAGCTTCTTCTATTTGCCCCCAAGAAAAGGGACACTGGAGGCACAGGAGGGCTCAGGCACATGGTGAGGCAGAGGAAATGGGTTCAGCTCTGGGTTGGTGGCCCAGGAACAAAACTATCTTCTCTATCTCTCTGTATTTGAGAATTCACCCTGGAGTGAGCTGAATTTCAGGTCAGAGTGAGGCTGTGAGGCTGGTTTACAAACCGGTTCCCCTCCTCTTGCCTCCAGCCTGTGCCCGTAGAAAGCATTTTCTTACAGAAACTTCAATGGACCTATCACTTTGTGAACACTGCAAATGTATATTCATGTATATATATGACACAACCTGTCTAATATATGTTCAAGATATAAGTTTGAGATGTCAGGGAATTTTATCTCAAAAAACCAGGCATTCATGCACAAGAGGATAACTTCAAACCAATCTACCCATCTATTCAACTCCCAGCTTTAGGTAGATAGAGAAATCAAACAGAAGCTAAAGCAGGCGAACACATGTCAAATGATTTCTGCAGGCAGAACAGGACATCCCTACAAGTACTGCTAAACTGAGTTTTGGAGGGGAAATTAGCAATTGCCCGGCCTGTGCCTCCTGCCCTCAGACACACGGCCCCAGGAGCGAAGGGATGCACTCAGCCGAGACAGAAAATGTGACCCAGCAGACTGGGATGGCACACATCTACACTGCAGCTGGCTCTTTTTCTACCTGGGGTGACCTACTCATCTTTATATTTTCTTTTAATTTAGGAATAATATTACAACAATTCAGGGAAAAAATGGGGTTAGGAAGGCATGCAGAAGAGATAGGAGGAGTTCAGCCCAAGCAGAAGACAGTGTGCTCTGTCAGTGCTCCCATGGTCTGATTTCACACCAGCGATGACTAGAAATGAGCTCAGTGTTTTAAAACCAATGTAAATGAGTCTTAGCTTGGTCTCATCTTAGAGAAAATTCCCTTTCTCTCCAAAATGGCATTTGTCCTCAAGAACCTTCTCACTCAGAGACTGCAAAGCCAGAAGGTTCTCTCCATACATTTACATATTAAAATGCAACAGATAATAAAGGAGAAGCAATTACTGGAGAGAGGAATATTATTTGTCTTAGCTTTGTTTATAAATTTTATTTTTTCTCTGTGAAGTCTATGCTCAACAGAAAGCTGACTGTATACAGCAACTGAACTTAAAGTGATTTAACACAGACAAAATGGATGACAAAATGCAATGTGAAAGAAATGTGTTGTATTCCACAAAGCGAGGAGCCCCGTAATTTCAGCTGGGCTGTCTCTGCCACTCTGTTGGAGGAAAAGTTTGCTCACAGAGCCACGCACTGAGAAACATCTTGAGGTCGTGCTCAAGAGGAGGGTGCTGCTCCCCTGGCCTGGGCAGACACAAGTTCAGGTCTGTCTCAGCAGCAAAGTTGGCTGTTCCAGCTTTATCCTCATGATTGCAAATGCAGTGGGTGCTCTCTTTCATCTCCAGAGAAGATGGATCCTGAAGATGATACGTATTTTAAATTTTTATTTCTCCTACAAGTGCCATTTAGATTTATTTTTTTCTTTCTCACATTGTTTCACATTAACCGTATTCAACTACAGGGAGTATCAGAAAATATCACCTTAGCTTGAGAATAGATTTTCCCTCAAGTGACACCTTCCAATACTACTGATTTATACCCTTTTCCTGCATTGATCTGTTGGGAGATTTCGTCAGCTATATCTGACATAAACACTGTATTATTCTGTGTTGCATTATACCCTAGAAATCCACTCAAATCCCTTTGCTCCTCAAATTAAAGCAATATGCATTACAGTGTCCTGATTTCCTTCTATTCTTGCATTTGCATTTTTGTATCATGCTCTAGATTACTCATGTATATTTTGGCATAAGCATCTCCCTGTTCATTTAAGAATATTGCCTTTAATCTTCATTATACCTTGAAGCACACAAAACCCTGGCCCCAAAGGAGACATGGAGACATTTAGTTCCCACAGTGGCTGAGTTTCTGTGGAAGTTATTTAAAGCAAATGTGTTGATCAGAAGCCCAAACCTTGTTCCAGGGCAGTCCATGGACACTCACAGGGTGCCTCTGGTCTCACTGCTCCACAAAGCCTGTGAGGTTCGTCTGCTGCACTGCAGATCATCATGTTTTTGGGAAGGAACTCCTCTTCTTGCCACAGTGGTGCAGAATGCAGCCCTGCAGCCAAAAGGTTGTAGTTTCGTGGTTGTGCTGGGATGCCTCAGTAGTTTAACCATGGAGTTCTCTTGCCTGCAAGGAACTTTGTGATGACAGAAAATGAGTAGCCACTGTAGGTTGTATTTTTGCTGCAAGGGATCAGGTGGGTTCAGTGCATCATTCTTATTCACTTAAGCACTTTTAACCATAAGAATGATCCATTATTGTATTTCTTACAAAATATAACTCTACAAGAGAACACCTAATAATTAATTATGCCTGATAAAACCCAATATCACACAGTCTGGTAGTTTGGGTGGGGCTAGGATTTTTTGTGGGCCTGCATTACTTCCCAGATTTGTTCTGTGCTAGGACTCCATGCAGGTCCAATGTTTGCCCCAATCAGACACTAATGGCTATACTGGAAATGTATTCAGTCAAACAGAGCCCTGAGTCCAGTACATGACATACATGGAAGGTCAGGATATTCCTTGAGAGAGGAGCTTTGGACTTATCTGAGGTAGTATATAGGCAGGCTGGTTCAGAGTTGCTCTGTTTGATAACCAGTCTAGACAACCCGGCATACTCTTTATTCTAGACTTTCCTGAACTATTAAACTCCCTAGAGTGTAGTCTGAAGTAAAGCTGGTAGGAAAAGATGTGTGCAATTTAGGGGCAAGTAATCCTTTCCATAGGTGGGAGGTAAGACCCAGGCAAGGCCGAGACTATCATATTCAAAGTGACTTTACTGTTGTCTTCCCATATTTTCAAACACCTACTGTAAGATATCTAAGAACTGGCTTAAAGATCTCAACACCACGGATTCTGAGCCAAGATGCACAGAGACACTAAAAATGCCCATCCAGTCAGGCTCAGAACAGGCTCTCAAGAAGCGTCTTAAAAGCTGCAGTCCCTTACAAAGGACAGCAAGAACCCACAATGCCAAGGAAGATCCAGTGGCATGTGCAAGCCATGACAGCATGGCCTGTGGGCCCATTGTCGACAAAATATTAAATATTGAACATGGTAATTGGGAAGAAGGAGCCTTTGTATATGGTGAAGTAGAAGTTGAAGATGGTTTGACCAAAAAACCCACTGTCACCTGAAGTCATAGGGGAAATGTGTCTGCAGCTTCCTCATCAGCACGGGAAACTTCTTTCTCCACCCATATTTAGGCAATGCCCTCATGCAGAGCCACTAATCAGTCCAGCATTGCTTCAGTCACAGCCAGTAATGTGAAACTTTCCTTGGACGACAGTCCAACATGACATCTGTGAGAACAGCAGGTCCTGAAATCTCCCACAAAATGCCCCTCCTTGGCCTGTTCACATACAGGGGCAAAAGATGCTTTTACTGCTCAAAATCAACAAAATTGTATATTAAACCCAAGCAGAAGAGACCCATCTCTGTTAATGTTCATGGGGTGAGGAATAAAAAGGACAGACAAAAGAAGTAGGCAAGAAAAACAGTTACTTTGTGCCTACAAGAGCAAGTAAAATACCACTGCATATTCATTAAGATTTGTTCTAAAGTTCAGAAAATTCCCTCCAGCAATATAATGGATGATAATTCAATTTATTTATGTTTTTAAGGCACGAAGACCAGCTTTAATTTCCCTCAGCTGTGCCTCTATTATTATTAATCTACTTATCTTCTAAAAAGATCATCTAAACTACACTTCTATAGGGAATGTGATCTTTGGCCATGTAGGGCTTTGCAATTATCCAGTTCTGAATGAACTTGTTGTTAAAACATTTTTTAAGTCTAATGAAAACATTAGATCAATTCCTTGCAGTGATAGTTGTCATTAAATCAATAGTGTTTGTAAGTCCATTATACTGATATTTGACGTGAACTGCCGAAGGTCTGCTAACAATGAACCCATACTGAAGCGTGTCCTCTGCTAAGCATATTTTGTACAAGATAAAAATCTGTTAAGTCTACAGTAACGGAAACTTTTCTTCTTTAACTAAAATAAACAGGTATGTGAAATGTTGCTGTAACTCACACTAGGACCACCATGATCACACAGGTTTTGGCGCTGGTCCTTTTATCACACCTTTATCAAAGCTGTGCTCTCAATCAGTTGGAAAAGCTTTTTTGATTGTTTATCTGCCTGGCTTGCAAAGCAGAGGCACAGATTTCATAATGAAGCTTTGCTGGGCGGGGAGGACCTGATCCTACCCCTTCCAAAAGCAGCAGGGCTGTCACCAACTGCAGTGAAAGTCAGATTGTTCCTAAAGTCCCTGGGAAAGGGTCTTGAGGACCAGTCTTCCAGCTGAGGGTCTTCCCAAGGAGGAATAACATCTCTGCATCAGAGTGGAGCACCTTGCAGGGGCAAGAAACAACCAGACCCACTGCCCCATGGAGAGGAGCAGTTTCTTTGTATATGCCATTATATTGCAAATAGGAAGGACAACTGAAAGACCTCTGGCTCTGTATTCTTTAAACATATTGCCAATGGCCTACAAACTCAGCTTCCACTTCTACCATGGGTGCTTCAGAAACAGCGTCAGTGCAATCCTGTGAGACTGCAGTGTCTGATGTAATATATTACAGCACTCTTACCGTGAGAGAAATATAAAACTTGAGAAAATGGCCAGCTGATGGAAAGACTGAAGACTTTTCAGCATGTCATTTTTTGAGATGCACAAACCTAACAATTTTTCAGTAGTAGTAGGTAACATTTGCTCACAGGCAAAAGAGCTGTCAGTACACAAGTTTAAAGGGAAATAATGGTCAGCAGCAATAATGGTCAACAATAGTCAACATTGACAATTTTCTGCCTGAAAGGCCACTTCAAACTGAAACTTCAAACTAATTAATTTCAAATAGGTTAAAGATTTACTATGAAGTGGCAGAGGACCTTTTAATTGTTCGAAACAAGTTTTCACATTTTTTCACAAACAGATTAAATAATTGATAATGGGGGGAAAATCCATCTCATACATTCCCTGAGGCTCTGGTTTCTGTAATTTTTGCAGCGGAAAATTCCAACCAGTGTCGAAGTGGAGCGAGCCCCAAGCAGAGACAAGTCCTGCCCTGCCCTGTGCGATGGCTCCCACTAATGGCAGCAAGGGAAAGCTCGGCCACTCCCAACAGAGCAGGGACAGAAAAACCCCTCTGCAAAACGTTCTTCAACCCGTTGTTGATGTTTGGTTTTAAATGTCTAAAAATTCAGTCACCAACTAGATTTTCATGATTTTTTCCCATAGTCAGAATATGAGTGTAATAGAAAATAATATGAATAATAGTTTCCTTGGGTGGATTTTATCACAACCATCAGGATCTGCAATGTAGACTTCTGGAGATATGTTCTCATTGTAACCAGGGGAGCAAGATTCAGGGCGTGAATCCCATTGACAATCTGACCTACTTCAGGCATGGGATGAATCATGAACTCAGTTTTCCCTACCAGCTTCTGCCTTGACTATACACGGAGCTGGAGCAACTGGTCCAGACACAATGGAGAATTCTGTGTGACTGGAAGGAGACATCACACAGAAAACATAGTCCTTGTGCTCATCTGGTGATTATGACAGTGGTTGAAATGAGGATATTATGCAGGACTCCCTTCTAGAGAGCCTGAATTGTGAGAACAGTGCCATGGGATGGAGGTTCTTGGTTATGACTGAAGAAAGCTTCAAACTACTTCCCATGAGGTCCTGCAATTTTTGTCAAGTCTTTCCAGTTCTGTTGCAGGGCAGAAAGGTTCAAAAAACTCAGGTGTTGACTGGTAACCATGGAAGGAGATGGACAAACATGTTTGTTTCACATTTTGGTTTTGAGCATAACAGAGATTATCAAAACAGCTGAGTAATTTTCTGTCGGTAATATTGCAGAGATATCTGCTTGCAATCAGACACGGAGACCAGGTGCAGACTGTCCTTAGGTCCCAATTCTAATACTCAAATACATTTTTATAAGGTGTCTGACTCAAGGAATAAACATGAGAGGATTACAGCTAATCAGATAAGTATGTCTTTATTTAACTGTAACACCAAAAATTAAGTTTGCAGTATGTTCTTAAGAGATAGAGTCTTCAATCTAATTCAAAGATTTTTTGGAAAGATTTTTTTCCTTTTAATTAAATTGTGTTGATTTTATTTGACATTTGATTTCAAGCGAGCCGCCACTGTTCCTCCTTCACTGTCTACCTCAAATCTGTGTGTAACATGTCACAGTCCACAGCCTACACCATTTCACCCAAAGGTTGCTTTGTGTTAGGTTCTCTGTGAGTCACACAGATCAGCCTAGGTACAGATCAGCCACTTGAACGCTTTCCAATGAAGAGCTGGATTTCTGTCCAGTGCAGCAGGTAACACAGGATATATTTGGCATAACTATGTGCAGGAAGAATAAGCCTGCTGACACAGGGTATGCTTTCCTCACACCAAGGAACAAGTTATGCTGGGATAAACAACACAGAAAATACTCTGCAAATACCCAAGAAGATATTTTTGAACAGCTTGTTCCCCTCCACTGATCCATAGTGAGGCCAGACCAGCACCCATGAGTACAGCCAACAGTGGAAGGCTGAAGCAAAGTAATATATATTGCTTTTTTTCAGCAGCCTGTCCAAAGCTAATATATTTTGTATTTCAGCTCCATGGATGAAGTCTCAGCCTTAGGTCAGTCCTCTGGTCTGACCCTGTCACATGCCCACCATGGTGGCACAGTGATGGAGGTGGGAAGGGCAGAACTTCCACTCCTGATGATAGTGCTCCCTGCAGGACAACGGTGGTGGCCTTTGAGGACCTCCTCATGTTCAAAACCACACATATAACTGCAGAGCCCAAGAAGGAACCTACAGAAACACTCCATGAATAGCAAAATGAAGATTAGGGAAAATGTGGGGCCACTGCTGAATCAAAAGTGTGTCCTGATAATGGGAGACACTGAGAAGGTGAATTACGGAATGCCTTATCTGCCGCAGTCTTTACTGCTGAGGTCAGCCCTCAGGGGTCCCAGACCTTGGAGGTAAGAGAAGAAGGCTGGAGAAAGGAATACTTCCTCTTGGTCATAGAGGGCTGGGTCAGAGGTCAGCTGGACAGACTTAACACCCATAAGTCCATGGACCTTGACGGGATGCACCCACTGAGAGAGCTTGCAGATGGTGTTGCTAAGCCACTCACCATCATTTTTGAAAAATCATGGAGAATGGGAAAGGTGCCCAATGACTGGAGGAAGGTCAATGTTATCCTCAATTTCAAAAAGGGCAGGAAGGATACTCAGAAAACTACTGGCCAGTCAGCCACACCTCCATCCCTGGAGAGGTGATGGAACAGGTCTTTCTATAAGCCATCACCAAGCACGTAGAGTAAAAGAATCTCATTATGAGTAGTCAGCATGGATTCATCAAGGGGAAAGAAATTATGGTTCATCAATCTGATAGCCTTCTATAATGACATGGCGGGATGAGTCAGTGAGGGGAAAGCAGTGGATGTTGTCTACCTCCACTTTATCACGGTTTTTGACACATCTCCCATAACATCCATCTAGGTAATGTTAGGAAATGTGAGTTAGATGAATGGACAATGAGATGGATCAAGAACTGGCTCAATGGCAGAGCTCAGAGGGTCATGATCAGTGGATTAGAATGCAGTTAAAGGCCTGTAGTCAATGGTGTTCCCCAGGGACCAATACTGTGTCCAGTCTTACTCAACTTCTTTATCCCTGGATGAAGGGATGGAAGGTACCCTCAGCAAGTTTGCTGATGATATGAAGCTGAGGGGAGTGGATGATACATCCAAAGGCTGTGCTGCCATTCAGTGGGACCTTGCTAGGCTGGAAAGTTTGATGGATAGAAACTTAATGAGGTTCAACAAGGCCAAGTGCTGGGTACTGCACAAGAAGAGGAATAACTCTAAGTACCAGTAAAGGTTGGGGAATGACCTACTAGAGGTAGGACCTGAGAATCATGCTGGATGGCAAGTGGACTATGAGCTGGCAGGGTACCCTTGTTGTTAGGAGGGTCAGTGGAATCCTAGGGTGCATTGGGAGGAGTGTGGCCAGCAGGTCAAGGAAGGTGATCTCTTGATCCTGATGAGGACACATCCACAGTACTGTGTCCGGTTCTGGGCTCCTCAGTACAAGAAAGACAAAGAGCTACTGGAGAGGGTCCAGCAGAGGCCACAAAGATGATGAGGCGTCTGGAGCATTTCTCTTTTAAGGGGACACTGGGCCTGTTTAGTCTAGAGAAGGGAAGACCCATAGGGGACCTCATTAATACACATAAATATCTCAAAAGCAGGTGCCAAAAAGGTGATGCCAGACTCTTTTTAGTTGTGCCTAGTGACAGGGTGAGGAGCAATGGCCTTGAATTAAAACACAAGAAGTTCCATGTTAGCATGAGGAAGGACTTCTTAACATTGAGGGTAGTAGAGCACTGGAACAGCTGCACAGGGAGGTTACAGTGTCCCTCTGCAGACGTTCAAAACACACCTGAGCACATTCCTGTGTCACCTGCTTTAGGTGACGCTGCCTTGGCAGAGGGGTTGGACAGAATGATATACAGAGGTCCCTTCCAATCCTAATGATTCTGTGATTCTGAGATACAATAAAACAGATTGTAAATTCATCAGAATGGGATTTTATGTATCAAACCATAACAGAGTTAAAAAGTGGATACTGTGCTAAATAGAAGTAATCACACAAATATTATATTAAAGTTTCAAATCAGGATCTCGGAAGTTTGTAAAAGCATGCCTTAACATCTGCTGGGAAATAGCCCTTTATCCACTCAATTCCCATCTCATTTGTTGCTGAAACTGGAAAATGCCCAGTACACGAGGCAGGAAATCTGAAGAGGAGGAAGGAGACATGGTGAAGGCAGATGAATGGTGTCCTGGGGCACTGGCTGCTGTCTCTGTCCCAGCTGAAGACTTTCTCTGAGATACTGCCAAGTCATCCAAACCATATATTGAAAGTTTTGTCTTGGTAATTATGTGGGTTTTGTTTTTTTTTTGAATGCATAAATTAATACCCCAAGTTCTGATTCACAAAACTGCTGAGCACTCATTGCTGGGAAAGAAAACAAGGGCACTGTCCTTCCAGCACATAAAATGCTGGAGAACGTGAAGTGTTCAGAAAAATCAGGTCATTAGGCATGCAAATTGGGTCATCAAAATTAGTGGATCTTTTTGACATTAATCTCTCTAGACTTCTTCCTGGGAAAACAGGGAGATCCCATACCCTACAGGAGAGTTGTGAACTAAATTAATTTAATGTTTGTTTCTCTACCAGCTCCCACTCCATTTGATGCTGATGCTATTTGCATGACAGGTGGGCTCTTTCCACCTCTTCCTCAGTCACTGCTATCACTGAGGACACAGCTGATGTGTGGATCAGTGCCATAGTGGTACAAAGCATCCCAAGCCCAGGGCAGGTATGGAATGCAAGCCCTGCCCTGGCCCCTACAGACACACTAGGCACCTTTGGTGCTGATAGGTCTATCTGGGCTGCTCAGCACTATTATTTTGAGTCCCCAAGTTCCCAAATTTGGATTTTTGAGCATTGCTTCACATGTCCTGAGTATTGTGAAGGCCAGGATGACCTGCCCACTGCCCACGTTTAGGACAGTGTTCTATTACACAGATCTTTCCAACAACAAAAGCAACTTCTGAACATGTTTTTTCCTCGAGGTGGTTCTGCTTGCCTTCCATTTAGATAAGTCTGAATATATTATCCCGAAAGTAAAACTCTGAAACTCCTACTGCAGATGTTTAAAGTAAGCATTTCTCAGAACAAAGGGCTTATTCAGCCTGAAAAGACTTACTACCTATGGAGAAGTGCTAATGTCTTATCTCCCCACTTCTCCAGTCCACGGCATCTGGGGGCCGTCTCAGTCACTGCTCAGCCTGCCGCCCCAAATCCTGCTGCTGGCAGAGGCAGCAGGGTGGGACCCCTCAAAACTGCTGTGCCTCCATTATCCACAGCTTTGTCAAGGGATTCGGGGAGAGAGGTACGGCTGCATCTGAAGCCACAGCGATCATCAGGGAGGACTTATTTCAATATGTTGTTGAAAGTATCTGATGTCAGGTTATATGTCTCAGGGGGACGCGCGTTTCGTGTAGTTTGTTATGCCATCTGTTAAGAAAGGCAGCCACTCGTCTCTCCGCTCCATGACCACAGATGGGGAGTTTTTCCCCCTGTGTGTATTACTGTCAATATATGCCAAAGCCTTCTTAGCTGGAGCCAGGTGGAATCACCACCACGACGAGCACGCCTGGGAAGAAGGGTGCTGAACAGGTCTTCCCAGGCACCCTGGCTCATGATGTGCAGACGAGCTGAACAAACAAAGCCAGCCTACACCAGCAAGCCCAGATCCCAAAAACCCTCTGGCTTGCAGGGCACTGAGTGACAACTCTAGCAGTGGAGCTCGAGAAGGAGGTTGCCCATCTCCATGAAACAATGAGTGCAGCCCTGTTACAGATTTGACCCTTCTGTTGGCTGGCTGTGGATGGAGCTTGCCCCAAAATCATTGTCTGACAACAGCCCCATGAATCTCAGATACAGAAAAAAATCCAAAGCCTCAACCTCTACCTCTGTGGAGATGCCACAGCTCACAATGGAGGCTTGGTGTGTGCTTAACTAAACACAGCATCTCCAGTGCTCCAGACTGTGAAAGAAACCATGCTCTGTCTGACCATGTCTGACCAAGCCCTGCAGGGGAAAAAGCAAACACAGAATGAGCAGCAAGTTCTCCAATGGCTGCAAGCAGCTATTGACTTAAGCATCAATAATGTTCCTTTTTATTCAGGGGTGATTATCGCATCTTTTAATATTGACTTGATGCTTTTCCAGTGTGACGGGCCCATTTCTGAGTCTGCAAGCTGGAAGTTTTAAAGGGAGGGTGTATAACTGGAAGTTTTACTGAAAATTGGAAGATTTACGGAAAGAGAGATGTTGGGAAGGCAAATTTTACAGAAAGGCGATTTAATTAGGAAGGAAAGTTTTACAAAATGAGGCCTGCAAAGCCAGCCCATTCAGATCACACTCCACTTGCCCATCTCTTTGGAACAGGTACTCCAGCCAACAAAAATAGTAACTGCCATTGTGTCCCAGAGGAAGACGCAGCATCTTGGGGATAACGAACCATTTCTGAGGTGGACATGCCAGAAAGTTCTTCTGAAAACTGAAAAAAAAAAGGATTTTTTTTTTTACTGTAGTGTTAGAAATATCTTCCCTCTTCCTTCCACTTCATCCCCCTGCAGACAGTGATGCTCAACCCCTCAGTAAACCTTCTTTCAAAGCTCAGACCTGGGCACTGCCTTGGGAGGCAGCATTTTGGGGTACCAGGAGTTGTTTGCACCTACCACATCTCACAAAAGCTGCAGTGGCCTCACTGAATGCAGATCTCAACCAAGCCTCTCACCCTGGCAAAGCCTCACGAGCTCTTGCTCCCTCTGCCTACTCCGACTGGGCTCTGTGTGACCATAAAGGTAGGTGAGGTGGCCCCTGCTTCAGATGTGTCACACTGGGGACCAGGTGGGAACCCCAGAAACCATGAGTGATTGGGAGAGAGCCAGAGGAGCCACAGAGTTGTTTTGAGTCACCAAATGAGCAACACTTGCTCATTCTGGATTTTTGCAGCCAACTGCTACTTTTGACTGTTGTCCAGTCAATGCAGCGAGAGGAAAGATTCTCTGTGCAAAGACTTCACCTCTGAAATCTATGTGGAAATAGGGCTCCTTCCTCTCATCTCATGTTGTAGAGTTGGGGTTTAATTTACCAAGTGATGCAACCACATGAAAAAGTGAAATCACTTTAACAGAATACTGTGACTAACGTAAAGTACAACATAATTTGCAGATCCCTTCTCCACTTTCTCCATTAATTTATTTCTGCTATAATTTAAGTTTGCACATGTCTATGGAACAGCCCTAACAACTCATAAAACCCTTTTCAAATAAACAGCTTTCTTACACACATATGTCTTTGAGGCATGTAAATCTCTGTATCAAAAGGAGCTTCCAGCAGAGCTCTGCCTGCCATGAGCTCTCAGCAGGATCTGCCCGCACACATTTATTTTGAGTGCCCACATATTGCACCTGCATCTCTGATGGCATGGCAAGGAGACAGCTAGCAGGATCCCTTGGCTTGGGGATGCTTCAGCCACAGTTCACCAGCATTTACATGGAGGCCCACATAGCTGAAATTTTCCTCCACGTCTCTTAAAACTGGGAGGCTGCCAGTGCTACATCTGCCTCTACAAGTTATGAGTCCTGTAACGATTATTTGGAGTCCAAAAAATAGGGCCCCAGGAGGGAAAGGATTAGGCACAACCTTTAAAAAAAGGAAGTTTTTGTGTTTTAATATCCGCATTCACATCTCAACCTCTGTCAAGCTTTTCACGCAGTGCTTTGGCTGGGGGGCAGCCAAGAGTCATGGCACCTTGGAGGGAGCTGGTGGTTGAGGGAACATGTCCTTAGACACCAGAAAGGACAGAAATAAAGCAGACCTTCGAGAAGAGAAACACTTGCTGCTTTCACCACCTGTGTATTTCCCCGGGTGGACACTCACGAGGGTTGCCAGATCTAAAGTGAGAAAATATGAGGTGCAGCAGCCACAGCAGCTGGAGGAAGCTGTGAGGAACTATTTTTCCACCATGTCACTCAAAAAAAGAAAAAAAAAATGGAAGAGAAGATGCAATAGAAGTAGTGAAAAAAAATAGAAAGGGAAGAATAAAAGCTGCAGGGAAGCCAGGATGGAAGAGAAGGAATAGAAGTAACAGGACATAGAATAAAAAGCCCACCACTTTCAGTCCTGAAAATGAGTACATTTGGGAAAAAAATAACAATTCTGCTCTCACAAAAATTTGAAAGAACAACCCCAAAAGCCCCTCTGAATGGGCAAAAACATTGGCCCTAATAAAAACTCATGATCTTCTCAATTTTTTAGGCAAATGACCAGCAACATGACAACTTTTGTGCATTGATCTTCAGGAAAGAGCAGTCTCCCCAACTCCTGTCAAGAAGGACAAGGGATTAGCTCAGGCACTGAGGAGCTGACATAGTTAAACACTGCTGCTGGCAGATACAATCCAGTTTATGACTGAGGTTGTAAAAATACGCGTGAAAGCAAATTCGTAAGAAAAATACTCTAATGAAGATGTATAGAAGGGCTGTAATGCCATGTAGCCTCTTGATAGCTAGGGCCCTGATCCTGCAAATTAAGCTAAGCGGCAAAGTTAATCAGATGCATAAGCATTTGCAACATCAGTGGTTTTTTTTTCTTCCCCAAATGAGCTAAATTCAAAAAGCCTTGGTTTAAATTACATGAAGATATTAGCAACATCAGTTCTTTATTAGGAGCAGTTTATTCATTCAGGGTGTACAGTACGGAGCAACATGCCTGGCATGGTTAGTGATGCGTGAACCTGAAGGGGAAGAAATCCCTTTGCATTCCCTTCACAGTCAAGTTGCACAACAACTCAGGCTGCTGCCTCAGCAGCCAAATGGGCATTTTTCCAAGCCTAAAAGTCAGCAACGAACCCAAGTGTTAAGGCAGCTTTGTTCTCCCTTAAAGCTGACCAGATATCCTTGGAAAACTCTTTCTTGGATCACTCTTTCTTCTCCCCATCTTCTCCTTGACAGCCTCATTCTCTAGAATATCACAACCAGAATGTTACACTCCAAAGCAAGGGGTGAAAAAAATCACATGGCTTCTCAGGGCCAACAGTAAAAAGTTTGGTTCACGGCAAAGCGATGGAAGTCCTGGTGAAGATGACAAAACTAAAGCAACCCACCTGAGGGATGAGGATAAAAAACACCCCGGGTGCTCCAGCTCACCTTCTATCTCAGCAATAGGTTTAAAGTTGTGGCAAATATGTGTCAGCAGCAGGCCTGGTAGGGTAACACTCAGGAGCCGTCCTGTGCTTGTCTTCATGGCAGGGACTGAAAGACCAACTGAAGGCAGAAAATCTTGCTTATAATTTGCACACCTTAAAGACATTACTTAAATCATATCTTTTGCGTGATGCAGGATGTCCTGTTCAATGAGAGAGAAAAATTTTCAGAAGCTGAAGAGGCAAAGGAGAGTGAGAAGCCTGCTCCAGGAGCACAGCATCCCCGGGATCATAATACGTGCGACACAATCAAAGCTGGGAGCCTGAGGGACCTTGTTGTTCTGTCAGCACACCCATCAGCACACCCTGGTAAGGCTTTTTGAATTGACCAGTGGAATGGTAATGTTTCTTATTTCAGCAAACATTTGGGAAGGATAACAAAGCACCCAGCCAGAGTTAACAGTGTGAGTTGATCAGGGAGTACCTTCTCCACAGTGAAACATAGGTGATGTTGGGATGGGATGTTTAAGCTAAACTGTGATATAGAATGCTGTATAAAGGGTAAAACTGTGTAAAATCTTTTAGAAAGAAATTAGTTTATTCAGGAAGAAATACAACATCAAGGGGAAAGAGGAATACAAACGGAACAAGCTCTTGCTCTTCTCAAAAAGAACTTGCTCTTCTCAAAGTTTTTTAAGTAGCCTGATTGAAAGTTTCTAAACATATTTTTCTCAGTATATATCCTCTCCATTTTCTACTGCTTCTGATAAGATTAATTTCTCATTCAAGCACTCCAGCAACCTCCTTGACTAGTGTCGCCTGTTTAATAAGTATTTTCATCCCACACCACAGCTGTACTTCACACTTCCATGCAAGTCTGTGATGAAAGGCCACAATGCAGTTAGATACCAAGAATGCCTAAAAATATTTCACTGTGCATGACTTGAAATTTCAGGAAAACCACTCAAATTCAGTGATCACTTTCAGTCATTCATGACTTAAATTTTCCAACAGGAGCAAAGGATCTAACCTTGTCTTTGAACCTTGGTCTTGTACCAAGAAACAGGATAGCAATGACAGGAGCGGAACAATTTTACTCACAAAGGTATAATTTCTAGTTCCCCCCTCACAAATGTATGGAAAATATTTTGGGTACATATAATTGTTCTTGCTCCTTTTTTCAGTGTTAGCTTTACATATCTCTTACTGGTCTTTCCTGGAGACAAATGCTGCACCAGATGTAATTTTGTTCTGACCTGGTACACAATTTCTTACATGGTTTTAGGATCAAGACCTAGCTTTTAAAAATTTCCTGAGTTTAGAAGTGTTGCAAAAATACAAAAGGAAAAGAAAAAGAAATGCCATCAATCTGGTAATATTTTAAAATTTTTTTAACCATTATTGTTATTCCCTGCACTATTTGCAATAATCAGAAAAGAATTAAGCAGTAACAGAGTGGCGAGAAGAAAAGCAGAGGGGAAAAGGAAAAGAAAATAAATCCATAAGAGCTCATTCTATTTCTTACAAGGCAAAAAGAAATTGAGTACTAAAATAACCTTAAGAACTGAAAATAAATTTAAGAATGATTAGCAAAAGCAAATGCTGCCTCTCATTTCAGGTCTGCACAAGAAAATCTGCTATTTAAAAAATTTATTAAATATGAATTAAATTAATTCAATTAATTCATGAGGTAACCTCTTCACTTCAGCTCAGCCTCTTGGCATCAGAGTGCCGGATAAAGGGGACATGGAGCTAAGAGGGGGCTTCCTGGAGTGCTTTGTGCCAAGCCTATTTTGGGTTGCATAGCAGCTGGTGGGCAACTGTGGGCAGCATCTATAAGCATCTATAGCAACGCTTGGGGTGATGGCTGGCAGCTGTGCCAGCCCTTGGATCAGTCCCGAAACCCAGAAACTCCAAGACATCATGAAGTTGTTTTCCTCCCTTGTCTTGTGTTTAGCCTCCTGGGAGGAGCAAGACAAAACCTGGCACTGATGTTCTTCTTGATCTCTATCAGGCACAGCTTCCACGCCCAGCCACATCCAGCCCATGTGCATTCACAGGATTGGACCAGTGTTTTTGAGGGATCCTTCTTTTCTTACAGTCAGAATGATAACAAACTCCACATGTATGTCAGCTTGGAATAACTGCCAAACAAAGTCTGGCTTTCAAATTCAGAAATATTTGATAATAGTGCTCCCTCAACTTGCAGCAGAAGATCCCTTTTGCTAAATTTAGGCAAATTTAGAGCCTGAATTTTAACTCTTTAGAGCACAGCTGACCTGGTTTGTTTGCAGGAGGCTTGCAAAAGGACTTTCTGGAATAATCTGTTTAACACAACTCCACAGCTGCTGTACAAACAAGGATTCACCATGAGCTGGTACTTGTGCAATCAGTGACTAAAGTATTTGCTCTTGAGCTGATTCATATTGTCAATGCAAATATAAAGGTGAGCAGGTTCTGGGAGGTACAATGCAAAGTCAGCACCATTGGTACCAGAGCACAGTGCTGGCTCATGACAGGGAGCAAATGTGCATTTCAGCATAGCTCCTGCTGGAAAGAGAGGAACGTGACCATCAGTCCCTGGCTTCTGAATAACTAAGCACAAAATGCTTGTCAAGAAAAAGACCTACAAAGTTAATCTTTTTTTCTAAAGTGGATGCCAAACCTGACATAGCCAAAACATCAAGGAGGTGAAAGATGTTGCAGTTTCCCCTGCAAATCTCTCTGCCTGTAGAGAGCTTTTGGCCATGCTCTCCCCAGATTAGCAAGAAGGTCAGCAGCTCCCATCAGAGCAGCCTTCACTCTGCAGCTGCAGCCTGACACCTGTCAGCTTAACTGGCTGGATTTGAAACCTTCCCCAAAAACATCGGTTCCGCCTGGAATCAGGCATCCCAAGCTGAACTCAGGCTGGACTCATTCAGAGCCCAGGACTGATCAATAAATGTCCTTCCTTCCATTGGCATCTGCCAGCTGGCACCTCTGCTGAAGAGACACGGCACTTGCTGGTATATCATGGGTCTGCTCCAAGGACTATCTGCTACTGCCACCATCCCGGGAGGTGACACCAAGGGACTAAGTGAATGGAGAATAAGGAAGCCTTAGCAGCAGAAACTCGTGCCTTGCCCAAATGGAGCTCCAGCCAGGTAGTACCATGGTCAGGCTGGAATTGGATCACCTTGCATGAAATGACTTCATTGGAGACTTCCTCAGTACAGGATTTCTGGATGACACAGTAAGGTTGCTGGTAATGTTAATTGTCTTACAGGACTGCAGTGCTCTGCTTCTATCAGACTTGAGCATAGCTGGTTGCAGGATCAATCCCTTCTCCCTCAGGGAATTTGAATATTTCTTTAAGTCATCAGTAAAAATAGATTTTCCCTAATTCCCAGCTGGTCGTGTCACTGGAGTATTACACACACACACACACACACACACACACACAGACACACAGAGACACACAGACACAGACACACAGAGTGACTTCTCCAGAGAGATCCAGCACAAGGATTTGGGGGCTATGAAGAGGTTTCAGCACCAGCTTATATTGGGTTCAGCATTTATAATTTTTATCAGTGCTCTCGTAGCAAACATACACCCTCATCCCATGGAAGAGGTGAATGTTACTGTACTTCCAAAACAACCTTAAATGTAACCTGAATGGTTGAATGTGGCTGGGCTACCTGAGTTTCTGCAGCACCTTATGATATTCTTGCTAAAGCCTTTTGATGGACACTGGAATGCTGAAACGGTGAAGAGGAAATGGAAATCTAATGTTCAGTGTTGAGCACTTAATTTTTTCCCCCTTCTTTAGAACTGAAGATTTATTTCATCTCACCCTCCTTGGCTTCCCATGAAAGCTGAGTCAAAGGATGCTCCCACAGCTATGACTCTGAGATCAGAGATGACCAGTTACCAAGGAAAAACCCATGCAGCCAGGTCTGCTCTTGTCCCTGGGATTGCCCAGGGGTGCAGACAAGGGACACTTGCCCCCCAAGATCCCAGCTGCTAACCTTTTCCCTGGACAGCAGGGCATGAAGGACATCTCTTGTCCACTAGTGCCTCTCAATTCATTCACTTTTCTTGTTTAGGCAATGAGAACATGGTGAGGTTTGTTGTTCTTTTGCTAAGAAGTACGTAAAACTCGAGCTTGTTCTAAATTGTTAAGTGCATTTTTAACTGTCTTGCAGCTATTGAAAAGAATTTTCACGGAATTTTGTGGTTTGAGGTTGAAAAGTGTTCTTGTCTCAAAATATTTTGTCTAAGCTTAGTTTCTTTGTCTAAATAAATCAGTAAACTTATGTGTGACCCAAACATAATGACTGCATTTTTAGATCAGTAAAAACTTCAAAGGAGCATGTTCATTGCAAACTACAAAACTGTCCTAGAATATTCTCTGCATTGGGAAACATACATATTCATCAGCAGTTTTTATTTATCTTCAAAACACCACAGTTCTGAAAGAACAAATCAAACAGAAGTCTAAAAAGCCTTTGTATTCAGTCAAGACTACTCAGGAAATGATTAGTATTACTGCAGTTGTACAGAGTAGACAGGGTTATTAATTAAGACATACTGGTTTGCTCTGATGTGCTCTATCCTCAGCAGATCTGTCAAGTTATTATGGTTTGTACTAAAGTTTTCTTTGTGTACCACTCCTTGTGTTTTCTAAAATAAAAACAACTCAAGGTCTTCATTGAAAACAGCCGCAAAAATACTTTCCACTACAATTCATTAGACTCAGTCTAGAAACATGTTTGTTACAATTTTAAAGTATCTTGCTCTTTCCTCAGTTGATAACCCCATAATTTATTTTATGGGCTTTAGAGTCTGGGAACAACTGCCAGCAGTCTGTGCTCTGTGGAACAACAGTCTTCTGGTGATTTGTGTTTGATTAGCCACAGAAATGAAATTTAACCTCCCAAGAGAGGAACAATGACCTAATAGTCCTGTATGAGGCTGAGAATTAGGGAAGAGGAATTCAGTTTTGCTATAACATCAAGCTTCTTGTGTGATCTTGGACAACATCCCTGTGAAGATCTACACTGGGAAGCAGCGTGACTGTGATGAATTGGTGTATCTGGAGCTTCATGTCGCTGGCCTATTTCTGGGTCCTGAGCCAGGTCCAAACGAGTCCACACTGGTACCGTTACACTGATGTGCGTTGTAACACTGGGAGTGTCTCTGCAGGCATAGACCTGAGAAGATTGAAAAATGAGCCTACTCTGACTCCACTGACATTAGGCTTCCAGCAATAGCTGAGGCAGCTCATATATCTTTATAGACCCTTAATCCTCTTGCATAATGTTATTCTTATTTTAAAATGGGAAAGATAGTGGTGACTGGTGACGAGAGTCTGGACATCCTGTTCTGGGGTAACACGAGTTCTGCGAGCTGGACCACCCATCACCAAGACCAGAGGGTAATTTCTAATGTTGTCTCTTTACAGAGATGTTGTCTCTGATGTATCTTTACAGGTGTAGCTATTTTCTTCATTTGAGAACTCATTTGCTTTTCAAAAAATGGTCCTATGGTAAATGCCCTGTAAATGTACCACAATCTCAATATTTCTTGACAGTATTGGTACCTAACAGAAGAAAATATGTATTTTCTTTAAACTGAAACTGCAAAGAAATGTAAGCAAATTTGATCCAGACTTCAATGAAAGGCAGTGCACAAAATATTTCTTCTGTTTCTTGAGCTAATTTTGCCTGTAGCTGCTCAAAGTAGAACTTCATACTGATTCTTAATCTTCTTCAAGTTCTGACCAAATTGATGCTCTTATGATGTCTTTGCGTTTCACTCTGCTATTAAGATCTCACTTCTCCTGGCTTTCATGAGTGTCTCTACCTTGAAGAACTCATGAGGTAAACATACAAAGCAAGACAACCAATACATATCGAAAGCACAGTCCTGATGATCATAAAGGAACAGAGGGGCAGCTACGAGACATGAAATGGTCACTGTCACAGCGTGTCAACTCCACAGAAGGCAAGCTGCATGTTTTATGTCCTAGAGAAGGTGCAGCCACTCCAGCATTGCATGAAGGTGTTCTCCTCAGATAAGCACAGGTCTCAGCAACTCTTCTACCCCTCACACACCAAACACACAAACCTTGACACGTCCAAGGCTGCCGGCTGGATTAGCACAAACTTCTACCTGCAACTCCTACTAAAACTGATCTTTCTTAAAAAGTATTCCACTTGGAAATTTCACAGTTAATTTCACAGTTTTGTTGGAAAAAAAAAAAAAAGAGCATTAAATGCCTTTTGAAGGTGGGTTTTTACATTCTTTCCTCAAAGTCATGAAGCACATTTCAGTCTCAATGGCAGATTTCAAAGTGTTTAATTGATATTCTTATCTTGTCTCTGCCAAGTAGACACTACTGGATTCAGCCCAAATCCCTGTGTCCAGCAAAGCCTGAATTATCAACAACCTGACATGACTACCTACGGCTTGAGTTCTGATGTGCTTAGCTAGAGATCTGTCTTCTCCTTTTTACAGGTTTTATACTTCCTTAATTTTTCTGCTCTCCTTACTACATAACTCCTGTAACTCCTTTTCCTTCACTTAGGTTTTCTCTGAGACTCCTTGTACCCTGTAGTGAGTGGGAGTTCATACACAAAACTGTTAAACTTTCAGCTCCTCTGAGTCTGCCTCTCAGCCTGGAAGTTCCCTCTGCAATACAGGTCATTTCTGAATGCGAAAGCTTGAGCCGAGATGGATGCTGTCAAGTACTCCATGGAAAATCCTATGACTATTCCAATTAAGATGGGTAGTCTTCATACACATCTAGCAGAGGGAGTAAGACTTGATCTTTGGCTTTAGTGAAAGGCTCTTTGATAACATTAGGTGCTTGTCTGTGCTGAGGTAATACAAAACCCTTCCACTTCAGAGGATTTAGGGTCAAGCTGTAGAAGCGAAGAAATATACACAGGGATGTGGAGCCTAATGCAGAGTTTCTAACAGTGAGCAGCCTGTTGGTTTCTTCGAGACTCCTCTGGGTGATATGTAGGTAACTAAAGATTTGCATAAGCACACACACACAAAAATCATTGCTTTGAAAGAATGAAAGCATTTAAAATTCATTTGGATAATAGTATCGTGTAGAGAACACAACATACACATGTAAAAGTACAGGAAGGAAATGGAAGCATTGTGTCTTGAGGAAGGTCATGGAAAAGGTTGGTAGCAAGACTCAGAACAGGAAGCAGACGTTTTGGTTGGGGCTTTTGTAAAAGACTGTCTCTTCTCACAGGGATAGCTCATCTTAGCATAATTCTACAGTGACTGTTGAGGGGACCATACAAATCCAAGCATCAGCCAGTCACCTTTTCCAGAATGGAAACTCCGAGAAATTTTAGCAGGTATCAAACGATCTCTTCCCCAGGACACAGCAAAAACATATGGTTGTGACATGGGCAACACTGTGGCATTGTATCAGCAATACCTGGCAGTGTCCTTTGGAAAAATCCCTTGCCTTAGATGGCATGTTCTAATACACACAAAAGCAGTATGTAATAACAAAGGTAACAGCGGTAGGGTCACCCCTGATGGACTGGTCATTTCCATCAGAACCGTTTTACCTGTCAAAGGACTTCTCCTTCATTATTTTCTCACATTATGCAAGGTATTCTAACAGCTGTTGGAAGCTGAAAATAATGTTAACAGTATATACATAATTTAATAAATTTATGCCCACATTGACACCAAAAGAAAACCTGGTATTGCACCACTGTACCGTGCGTTTTTATTATACTGTAAGTACAGTTTCAAACATAATAGGATTTATTCATTGCATATTTACTCCACTGAAGTGAGCATAAATATGTAAATATCTAAGGCTTAGACTGGGAATTGCCTACTGCTGCTTTCAAGTCATGCAGCACTCTGTGCACTCTAAATGCAGGCTGACAGCAGAAACGGCAGAACTGTACTTCCAAGGAAAGTATTACAGAAGGATCAACCTTGCATATCATTACCTTACCCCTGACTTCTAATACAGAATGACAGTGGACACACAGTTGTAGCTTTCACACTACTTTAATGGAACAACTACAGGGAGAGAGCAAGAGAGCACACACTGCTGATTGGGGCAGCTCCCACTGGAGTGTGATTTGAAGGAAGAAAAATCTGTTTTTATAAGATACCATTCCGATGTACAAAGCAAAATAATTTCATGTTGAAATACATGTAAGTGAAGGGTGTTGAATTTGTTCCCAAGTTGTCAGGGAAGAAGAGGACAACAGAGTGCCTGTGAGGAGCACTCAGGTAAAATCTTTTCTGAGCGAAATAAACATGAAGTATGTGGTGGGAAAGTTATTCCACTGATGCCAGTGGATGCAGCTCCATTGGTTTCTGTGGAGTATGAGGCAGCAGAGACCTGCTTCAAAGACTTGTAGGCATGAGAGGCTACACCAAAGTGAGAGAATTCTACACGGAGTATATTAAAGTGAGGGATCGTGCTTAGAGCTTACTCTGAGGCAGAAAGCTCAACCAGTTTTCAAAGTTGCAAACAAATGAGCAAAAAGGCAGAGCAGAATTACTCACGAGGCAATTACCAAAGGGTAGTTGGAGCAAGAGGGAATAATCCCAGCTTCACAGTTGGGATTTCACGTCTAAGCAAATATCTGAGTAATCGTCTTTAGCTGTGTACACATTTTAATTCACACCTTTCCACTCACTTATTGCTTCCATGCCAGATAGTTCTTTAAAAAGTGAATCAACTGCCCATAAAAGGTGTTGGATTGTCAACAATGGAAATGAAACCCCCTGGCTCCTGAACAAACTTCCGCTCACCACTAAGGCAATTCGCCTCTCGTGTAACCTGGAGGGTATCTCTCATTATAATTGCTACTCAGCCCTGGCTTGAATTGCTGCAAGCTCTTCTAATACAATCTGATCCCTTCAGACCCTGCTTTACTGCCCCTGTTCAAGCATGAAGAATTCAAGCTGGAACAGGTGCAGAGCAGGATGATTAACAATCTGGGGAACAGGGGGTCTTTCACAAGCAGAGCTGCCAACACTATCAATTTATGTGGTAGACAACTGCTTTGGGCAGTAACCTACTGGATTTCCAGTACATGGCAGCTTAGGTTCTTGGATGCCTGGAAATTCAGGAGAATTTCACAGAGCATACACAAAGCAACTTGAGGTGGAACGAAAAGCGAGTCTGATACTTGGTCCCAGAAGGGGTACAGAGTCAATTGGTGGTTGTCACTTCTGGACCTGCACCGACAGAATGGTCCAAGGGGGGGCTTGTTTTATGTACCGTAGTAAAGGCTGACTGATGTATGGGCTTAGATGGGGAAGGGAAGGAAAAACACTGGGAAAGAAAAAAACGTCACTTGTGCTAAAAGATAGTATCAGCACATAAGAACAAACAAGCGTGGATTGGCCAGGGATACAGTTATACTGTTAACTGGAGGATCCTTGGTAATTATTAGCAGAAGGATGTTGCACAACCACCTTCCTCTAACAGAGGTGGAGGCAACAGCCTAGCTACTTCTAAAGAAGACTTTAAGTTTTATGAAAGTATTCTATTTAAAAAAAATGGCTGTAACATTAGGGATTAAATCTGCTAAATCCAAAGATCCTGTCCTGTTTTCAACCATGCAGTGGCCCTTATGTGCCTTCTCATAAAAAACATATGCTCTTCTCTCCTTCCTCTGGAATTTCCTCTGTGTTTTTCTCCACTGTGCATTAGCAGTAGTATTATTCTGTGTTTTCAAATGTGTTCATCTTATTCTAAGTGCCAGCTCTTTGCATTAGTCTTAATTTCTTTACATGTTTTCTGCTTATATGTCTTTATTTCACATAGGTAAAGGACTAGCAAATTAGGCATCATTTATCTTAGCTAACAACACAGTCATTAAAATAACTGTTTTGAAATAATCTGCATCCCTCATTTTCTTCTGTTGCGCAATCTCAATTTTTTCTAAATTTTACAACATAACAACCATTATAATCCTCTGAAATCAGCAATTAATGAGTCTCTGTTATGGCCATGGCATCATGAAGTCACTGAAACATCTGCAAATCAGAGGCTAAATTTCCACTTCAGCTGAGAACTGGTGCATTATGAATAACAACTACATAAATCCTATTAATTTCACCCAGTGAAGGCCATTGGTAACATTCTTCTCTGTTACAACCTCCCTGAAAAAAGTCCAGCTGAAACTTTAATATTAAGCCACAGAGAAAAGGCAACAACCTAGAACTTTAAAAATAAGGTCTTTTCAATTAAAGATTTAAAAAGAGGGGAAGGCGCCTTATGTACCTTTTTCTTATCTTTCAGATAAAGACCTCTTGGGTAAGCTTGGTAAATCCTTATCTGCTAGATAAAGGGCCACTATGATGGGCCTTATCGCTTAATTAAATCCTAGTACTATGTACAATGAAGTCAATAATTTGTTATACAAGATAGCACTTCAAACCTCGTGCATTGGATAATGCATCTCTATCGGGTCCTGTACCTCAGCCTGCTGTAATGGGTCATGTTCCACCACCTGCTCCTGGGCTGCCAGGAACTCATTACAGAAAATATGCCCAGCTTAACGTTGGTGGGCTATGATAAATAAATCTGTTGGATCAACTAGATAAACTAAGGTCCCCAAATGAAACTGATTTGATATGTAAGTCCTACTTCTGTCATTCCTCCTGGTAAGGAACTTTGTTGAATGTGAAAAATTTGTGGGTTCGGGCCCAAATAAAATACTGTCAGTCACTGTCATGGAAAATAGTACAACTAAAATTAAAAGGTGTTGTGAAAACTGTGGAACAAATGTAGTGACTGAACCCCCCGCCCCCACATGATAAGGTCTAAATCCTGACCATCCTTGTGTTCATTAAAGTTCACATCACTCATTGCATTTACATCCACACAAACCAGGGCAAAAAAGGAAACTGATCAATAACAGCTATAGCAACTATCACCACATATCACACTGGCAAGGTCTTCCTGAATCTAAACCCATTTCAAATCATTCTCTTTTGCACACAAACATATTTGCATAAAGCAGCCTAATACTTGCAATGCTTCATTTCACTAATTGGCTTATTGGTAATGTGCTAGAGTGATCTGTTCCTGAGTCTGTTTGGCAACAACACTTTTGTACATATGGAAAATCCATCAAGTCAGTTGCATCATATCTGAGTCTCTGAAGGACACTGTTATACCCTAAACTCATCACCCATTAAGCCCAGCAAACATAGACATGGCTTGATCCTGTGATATCCATTGAAGCCAGGAGTATTTTCCTGGTAAATACAGAAAATTTTAGACTCAAGATCTGCTACTGGCACTAATCTTGCTCAGTATTACCAAAATAGAGACTCTGTGGTTGGGATTTATTTCCCTTCACTTTGAACACAGTAGTCTCTAAGAGCTGCCTTTCAGTCCAGTTAATGTAACTGAACAGAGAAGGTTCAGCAACGAGCGTACCTTAGGCATCTGACCTTTAGACTACCAGAGGTAGAGAACATTTATCCTTCCTGTAGAAAGAATCCCTGAATAGTGTCTGAGCACCCAGATGTGGCAGTGTTGCAGGGCAGATGTCTGTCCATGAAGGACGTGGCATCAAAATTCTTGGGTGCTCAGAAAGACTAAAGGTCCAGATGAGGATGTCGATCATACTGAAGATGCTGAGAGCTCTTAAGGGTGTTAACTTTACTCATTTATGCCAATGTGCTCAGATCTATGCTGTCAATGTTAAGTAGAGACAACTCCTAGTCGCCAGGATACACAGGAGTAACCATAAACCAGCTGTAGATTATGCCAACCAAGATCAGCCCTATTAGGACTATTGTGTAAGTTTAGTATCTCCACACATTTACAGGCTTTGTTGCTATCACACTCGTGTTTTCATATAGCTGAGGGCACAAAAACTGCTTGCAGGAACCACTGGTATTGATGCCAGACCAAATATGCTCTAAGTTGTTTGAGTTGTGTGCAGGAGTTCCTGGATTTCACAGCTGGGTACTTCTAGCAAATTGTACTCCTTTCTGTGCATAGTCCCGAAGGATTTCCCCATAAATGCATAGATCTAGTTCTTGCATGTCTGGCAAACTCTTCTTGTATGCTTGCCAAGTTTTAAAGGGCAAGGAATCAACAGCTGATAATTTATGCCAGGACCCTACAATGATCCAAATTCACCCCTTGTGTAATTCTGGTAAAGTCAGCAGAGTTCCAGGGGAGAAGTTGTTGGCTTAGCAAAGTAAATTTTCACTGACATTTGAGAAATACACAGTATCAATTAAAGCAGAGCTAATTATTGCTACTATTATTTGCATTGCAGTAGTTCCCAGAGGCTTTTAACGGGATTATAGCCTTCTGGCACAAGGAGTTCTTAGGAACATAAGCTCTGATCTGGAAGTTTTGTATGATAGCTGACATTTGGTACCTGTGCACAATATCTGTGTTCCACGGGGCTCCACAGAGCATGGGGCTTTGCTCACAGGTATGGGCCACAAGAATCTGAGCCACAGGAGTTCCTTGTGACGCTCTTAGGTTTGCCTAGAGCCATCACATGTCCTTTTGCTCTTTTACAGCCTGGCCTGTGTCCAGAGAAAGCAAGCCCTTCACAAAACTCAGCATTTGGGCAAGGCCAACAATGCTGCATGTTGGCTCCTCATCAGGAACTCTTGGGAAACACTCCTAACCTTTATTTATTCTGATATGTTTATCATGGGGTACCACTCCCCTTACCTAAGAATGAGGGATCTTACATTTGTCAGCTTCACCCTGACTCCCCTGCTGTCCCTGACACCAGATGGGCTTCCTGGTGAAACAAAGCAAAGCTTATTCTGTAAGACCTCCAGGACCCAGAGTGAAAAATATATTAGAAATAAATCACTGTAATATGTTTAACATTTGGATTCCCTTGGTACTTCTTGATTTCTTGTCTCTAGATGCCTAAAATATATTGCAAACACTGGGGTGCAGCGCAATACCCAGGCTTCTGAGTGCTGCTCTCAGTTCAGAACCCAAAGTACAGACGAAACCTTCCTGCAGCCAGTTGAAGCTGGCAATAATTTATATACTTTACACTACAAAACGATGTGTGTTCTGCTGAGATTTTGATCTTTGGTGGTTGACCAGCTTTCTAGGGAGTCCACACGTGACACATTAATAACACACTTGACACGTTGCTTGTTCAGCCCATTTCTCAGCTCACCAGTTCTCCTGTTCTCCTCCCTTGCAGCTGCTTCAGGGGCTCCAGGGTCACATTGCTCTGAAAAAATTGCAGTCGAAGTAAGATGCATCAAGTGGATTGCAGACAACAAGGTAGATAAGATGCAACAAGGGGATAAATGTGTCACAAGAATGGAGGAGGGAAGAAAAATTACAGTGATAACAAATTCTGGTATACATGAACACTGCCCACAGCTCTGAAACTACGTAGTCATGAGGCTGTAACACACTCAGAATGTTTTCTGTTCAAAGTTCATCACACTGGTATTTTTCACATACTTTGTATTAATCCTTATACTGTTCTCTTTTCTTAAGTAAAACATTTATTATTTTTTAAGTCTTTCACACTTCCTAATTTGCCTCTGCCTTTCAAGGGAGTTTGCACATCTTTCACCTGTGTCTATCTTTTAGAAGGTACTGCTGCCTCCTACGATTGCTGCCATTGCCAACAGGTCATAGACCAGGCCCAGTAACACCTACAACAGAGTGAATTTGCTTTCACAGCCTTCATTTGTACTGTTTAAGTCTGGAATTTCCTGTCAGGTGTGGCAGAACATTTGCTGCATCACGGAATGCTGCTGAAATAAGAAGTTGGCACACGAAAAATCTTTCTGAAAGGCTTAAAAGAAGAAGTTTAGCTTTATCCTCCCCAGGTAAAAGAGGGAAATGTGAGGCAGGAGATGCAGAGTCACCTGCCCCAGTGTCGCAGTGAGTGCAGAACCAGGGTTACTGGTCTTGAGTTCTCACTCTGTTACACACTTAATCCCCTTGCAAGACAATCTCTTGAACTCCTGACTGCAAATGTATTTGCTCTGGAAGACTCACAGGCAAATATTTTATTTATGCAGAACTTTCAAAAGTATTTAATAGACTAATGATGATAAGTTCACATAAAGTAATTTTAATTCATGATTCCAGAGGCTGCAAGTATGTTAACTTAGTGAAAAGACATGAGCACACTTGCATTTAATAGCACAGGGTATGCAGCACTGAGAAAAAAATTGGATTTTTCTAAACAGAATCCAGAGCAACTATTGTTCCTGGAATTTGAAAACTCATAGGAAGTCCTGATTGAAGGTGAGCAGACTCACCATACCTCTGCCATTATCATTTAGGTCCCTATTCCACACCTGCTGAATTTCAGACACCTGGGAACGGCCACATTTTTGTGCAAGAGCTGTGCAAAATGGCTGAAGTGTCTGTATTTTAAATAAATAACTATTAATTATCCTGTTATTACTCTTAAACATTGCATTGTTGTGTTAAGCAGATGGTAAACTGATTTCTGTTTGGACTGCCAGTCACAGCAATCAGATATTAAAATGAGTAAAAATACACAGCACGAAAGATCCTCTTCTACATATTTGAATGCCACAAAAGCTGCTCATTGTGAATACTACTCATGTTTAACTCTTAAACTTCCCAGCCTCAAACAGAAGGAATACAGAGAATTATGACAAGAAAGTTGTGGACTGTTAACAGGGTGCAGCTGAGACTGGATCAGTCTCGCCCCACACACTTCTCCTCTGTCCAGCCTTTAAAGGGTCCAGGAAACTCCCTGCCTTGCCAGGAAACCCTTTTGCATTGCAAACCAGCTACAAAGAAGGCTGAAATCCTGGCCCCACAGAAATCAGAGGCTGAAATCCTGGCCCCACTGAAGTCATTGTGGGTTCTCACTGTTGATATTCACTTATCACCCCTACGTCAGGCAATCAGAGCTGGACTGATGGACTCCATATTAAATTATCACCAAGTATTTCCTGCCACTGTTCTATTTCCTAAATTAAAGTCAGAATTCGGCCATGAGTTCATAGGAATATGTAAAGAATAAACCTCTAGCTGTAGAGTTGTGAAGAAAACCTGAAAAATGAGATCAAATGCAATGCAGAGACAAGTCTGCAGGGAGTGCAGAACAAAGTGACATGAGAACTTCCCTATTCTCACAGCGAGGGTTTAATCAGATAACGCTGATAATTTAAATACTAACATTGTTAATTATTTCCATGAGGACTTGTCCACCTGGGAAAGTTTTGCCGTATACTTGAGCAAGTCTTGTTATAGTAGGCTCCACTAAACTGTGTTACATCAGATCTGGTTTCTTCACGAGCAGCATAACCTAGAAGTTTGTTTTATATGTAGTACAGAATAGTTCTGTGCAGAATGCCACAAATCCTGAGTCACCTGTTAAAACTGGGGGAAGGCAGGAAGGAAATTCCAAAGGAAAACTTTTCATAATGGCTTTCCTGTGGGATCTAAACTGATATACTCGGCAGGCACATGATGGCTGGGCCCTTGGGAACAGGGGAGCACATAGCCAAAAACCCAGGAGGGAAGTGCTTGGAATGCCAGCAGAGGACGACTCACATCCTGCAATGTACTAGACTGAGCATGTTGTAACACCAAACCCATAAAGTGTGTACTCAGGTGACATTTGAGTGGAGAAACAAGAACTACACAGCCTGAACTGGTTTAGCTCATTTTACGCATGTGTTAACCCCCCTACGCACTCAAGCATTAAAAGGCGGGAGAACACAGATCTATGTAACACACCCCAAACCATCCCTTTTGTGGTGTATTTTAATTCCATTAACTCATGTGGCTCTTGTCATCCAGCAGGCAGCTGAACTCAGGCGTTCAAGATGGACCCATGACCTCAGGAAGCCTCAATGCAGCCCGATGTGTCCAGCTCTGGAAGGACATCAAGGCGCTGCAATGCGTCCAGAAAAAGGAAATAAAGCTGTTGAAGGGTTTGGAACACAAGTCTGGCCAGGAGCAGCTGAGGAAGCTGGGACGTTTAGCCTGGAGAAAAGGACAGTCAGAAGTGACCTTATCATCCTCTACAACTCCCAACAGGAGGTTGTAGCCAGGTGGGGGTCGGTCTCTTCTCCCAGGCAAACAGCAACAGGGCAAAGGGGACAGTCTTGAGCCGTGCCAGGGGAGGTTTACGACGGACATCATGTAGAATTTGTTCACAGAAAGGGCGATTAGACATTGGAATGGGGCTGCCCAGGGAAGCGGTGGAGTCACTATCCCTGGAGGTTTCCCAGGAACCACTGGAGGAGGCACTAATTGACACGGTGCTGTTGAGCAAGAGGCTGAACTCGATGATCTCAGAGGTCTTCTCCAACCCAGCTGGTGACTCCGTGGCTCCGCGTGAGCCGGGCATTTCAGCGGCGGTGCGAGCAGCCCCTCACGCCGGCAAGAGACGCCTACAAGGCGGCCAGGGAAGCGCGGGAGCCTCTTCCTCCCATTCCTACTGCCCACTGCTTGCCCCGGTCAGGTGTGTCCCGTCCGGCCGTCCCCGNGGGACCGGCCTGGGGGTGTTTCCCTGAGCGAGGACGGCGAGTCCCGTGTGGCCGGGGGTGGCCCCGGGGGGGAGCGGCCTGGCCGCGGGTGCGGGGCCTCCGCGGGGATGGGTGTGTTTCACTGGGTGACGTTCACGGGTTCAGCCGGGCTGGGAAAGATTTCTGAGGTCAGCGAGTCCCACCTCTGACCCCGCAGCACACGGTCAGTGCCACGGCCGGGCCTTCCATCGACAGTGTGCGACCCGAGCGGCGTGTCTGTGGCCTGGGCTGCAGTTACAGCTCCTTTTACAGACTGTGCAGAAGAGAAGTGCGGAATCCAGTCAGCTCCTGACACCAGGACTCGGGTGTTTCACTGCACTCCTGCTTGACTGAGGGCACCTCTACGTGTCGCGTTTTAAATGACAGCTCAGACCCCTCAGTGGTTGATGCATTAAGCAAACTTTAAAACGACGACATTTGTCTGGGTGATTAAAGGGAAGATTTGCTGGGATCACACGGGGGTGTTCGAGAGATACAGTTGGGAGAACGTGTTTGTTCAGTGTTAACGCTGTGCTCATCAATAAATGGTGGCCAATTAAATGTGATCCTTGCCCCGGATAAACTGTGTTTGTTTAGTCTTGGTGGTCACTGTGAAGCACTTGCTGAAGGACGAAACCCAGAGGTGTCACACATCTGTGTATGACTAGTCAGAGAAAATTCCTGGCAGGAAATCTTAAATATACTTTTAAAACGAAGTGAAAAAGCCTAGAACTTCGAGAAATGGAGTGTGAAACTTTTTTTGGAAAGGGACTGTTGGCTAAAGTCAGTAGTGATGGCATGGGAGAGAAGCTTGGAACTGGGTGGTTATTTGGCTTAAATGGTTTTGGTAATTTAAAGTTTTAACTGTAGAAACTAATATTTGGGATTTAGGTTTTGATTTTTTAATTTTTTTTTTTTGCATAAGCGAAACACTTTAAAATATGGAGGGAGCAGCACCGTAGTGTTTTCTTGAAAAAAGGCTGAAGATTGTCAAGTCAGTACAGAAAAATAAACGGAGGTGTTAATTTGATGACACTGCAGGGTAACTGTTGACAAAGTGAGATACATAGTTTTGTCTTTGAGGATGGGGATTAAGGTTTAAGTCCTCTGTAAGGATATGTTGCAGGCTTGAAAAATGAGATGAAACAGGGCTGTATTTGCTGAACATTTAAATGTACTTGATGGAAGGAGGGTGATTTGTCTGCTGGACACCATGTGTGGACTCATTTGTTGGTCATTCATAACCTTCCAGGCTCTTAGGGAGCACTGGCTTGGTTCATAAGAACAAAGTACTGGTGTGACCAGATGTGTTGGTGCAGCAAAGCTTTCTAAGGGTGAAGGTAAAGGCTGTTTTGGTCGTAGGTTTGACAGACAAACTACAAAGTTTACAAGTGATGGTCTCTGGGAATAACTCAGAGCTTCATCTTACGTCACAAATTCTTTTGCTGAGCAGCCTGATTCAACCTGCCCGTGCTTCTGGAATGGCTGTGTGTTGAAACACAGAAACCCAGGGTGAGTGTGCTGGTGGTGAGGGACCTTGAGGGCTCCTGGTTGCTCATTAGCCCATTGATAAGATGATGGTTCCCAAAGTTTGATTCAGACTTCCCTGTGAAAACAGAACCAGAGCAAACGTGTTGAATGATGAGTCACATAATCTTAAAGGGTGGGTACAAAGAGGAGAGAGGCTTTCCCTTCAAAGGAGACAAGAGGCAATGGCTGCAGATTGTACCAGGTGAGGCTTCACTTGATATAACAAAGATGGGATTTTTTTTTTTACCATGAGAAAATCAGTCACTGGGAAAATTTCCTCAGGGACATGATGGAGTCTCTGTTGCTGGAGGTTTTCAAGGTATGATTGGACAGAGTGGTAGGTAATTTGTCCCATCTAGGATCACTTTGTCGTGGGATACCAGGCCGCCTTTGAAGGTCCCTTCCAACTTGGACTATTCAAGGATTTAATGATCATGTGCTTACAGTGTAATGTAACAACTATTTTGTATAGATGCTGGCATTTTTTCTTGATTTGTTCTGCAGTCAATTTGCAGCCAGATTTTAATCTCATTAAGGGAGAGATGATTACAGGATGAGCAACAAACCATTACCAGAACAAAGCAAGGAGCATGTCTTCATTGTCTACCATTCTGAAGTTAGGAAAAACTATTACAAATTTTCTTACTTTGATTAGTTCACTTTTGATGAACTTTAGTGGCCACATAGAAGACCTTGAGTGTAGATGTCCTTGGGGTGTGAACTGTGGCATGGGATGAGGTGGAGGAGGAGTTTGAAGAGGGTCACATAAACACAGTCCACATTCCTGCTGGGAGAGCTGTACCTGGGGTAACGGAATGGGTGTTTCTCGGCCTTTGAGCCTGTTATCTTACTCCTCCAGCTTGAGCTTGAGCTGTCATTTGAATGTATATGGTGGCTGCTGTTGCACTCTGAGCCATGTGGTGGCTTCAAAAGCCGCTTGTGATGCTCTTGATAAAATTTGGAGAAAAGCTTATAGTGCAAGCACAGCAAGCACCTTTCTCTGTGCTGTGGGCCACTGTCCAATTCAGAATCTCCAGCGTGACAAATTCTGTTGAACTTGTGCTTCAGGCTATTCAGCAGCAGCATACAGGGACTGGGAATAGATTCTGCATTTGTGCCTGGATCACAGTGGATGCAGTGCTGGCTGTATTTTGGTCTCTGGGCATTGCATCCTGGTCTATTAGATGGACTGGTGCAGCTGGTCACTATTTTAGAGGTATCTTGGAACGTGTGCACACTAAACTCAGACTCTGAGTGCTAAAGGCCTGTACAGTTTGTAATTAATGAAATTCAAGCAGTGGTTAGAGAACTTCAATTCCAGGCAGCACATCGTAGTTCTGTTCTTGCTTATTGCTAGTGCCTTCCTTTGCATCATGAGAAACTAAAAAAGAGTTGGTTTTGGGAAGGTAGGAAGAACTCTCCTGTAGAGCTTATTTTTGCACTTTATTTCCTGAAATAAGTTAAATTCTGTCTATAGGAGAAATTGGGAAAGAAAATATGAAATACACTAATTGGGGAAGGTGTTGGGCAATTGCTGAGTTGTTATATGTACTTAGTCACCAAATACTTAAGGCTTCTCTGAGTCATTGTTTACCAATATAAAGGCTACGTGATGTCTGCTCCTGAGCAGAAACTAAACTTTGTTTGAATGTGGTGTATTTGTGCATAATGTGGTAGTAGGACTGATTTTTGAGATGATGAAGAGAGGTTGATTTTCTGTCGTAAGTGGGACTGGATTCATAGTGGGCTTCATACATGTTAGATAACTACTGCTAACACCAGTTGAATAAAGTCTGGTAACAAATTGTTACAGCGTCTAGCAGGAAAAAGCACAGGTCAGCAGAAACTCCTGACCCTGAATCCAGGATGTAATTCTTTAGATCATAACAAGAGAGACCAAAATTCAGTTCCCTGTAGGGCTGTTTTTACATGGTGCACTCAGGTGCTGAAACTTGAAGTTTTACAAAACCTGTCTGTTGTATAATCTTTTGCAATGAAATGTGAAGAAAAATATTTTGTAGAAATAAGCTGTTACATAAAGGTAATCTGGTAAGCTGCTTTTAACCTGGAGACTTGTGCATGAAATGCTGTCAAGTTGTCATGTTCATGTATTGTATTGAATGGCATAGATCAAGAGATCAAGATGGACTCCAATAATTCATCATTATTTGAAGGATATAGAAGTGATGTTTTTCATATAGTAAATTACTTTTCCCCCATAGTTTTCAGTTCTTTTTTTATTTTTACCAGCTCCCTTACCTATCACGGAATCGTATCATAGAGTTTGTTTTTATTTTGCCCCAAGGTAGTGAGGCTTAGTTACCATTAAAAGACCTGTTGGGTAAAAAGTGAGTGGTACTTTTTTATCTGTTGAGCTATGGGATCTCTGTGGCGTCTTCTGTCTTGTTTTGGGTAAGGGGAAATCTTCAATGTTTTTTTCAGTGCCTAAAACTAATACTATGATTTATATTCATGGTGGTGCATTATTGAAACCAAAGTACAAATTTTTTGACCTGTTAAAGTTTATGTAACGGCATGTGGTTAGTGTCCTGGAAAGCTTTCAGGTGTATTTCTGGGAAGACTTAACAATGCAGTCATCAAATGTTTTCCCTAGTCTAGAAGTCTTGGCCATCTCACTGCAGTAAAATACTCCGTCTTAGCAACAGTTGCTACGTGGACTACCTTTTATAGACTGTGTTAGTACCATATTGAGATGCTAAGAGCTCTGCAGTGTTCCTGCTGATTCACCTCCTACACTTGTGAGACTGACTGTGTAGCTTAAGACTTCTATTTTACATAGAAAAATAAGGGAAAGTCTTATCAAAAGGGTGCCCGCAGAGGTAGAAACTGCCATCAGCATAGCCTAAGAGGAAACGAGGCTTGTGTTTTGTGGATTTTTGGTGTGTGACCTGCTCTTACTGGATCTTCATTGGAAAAAAGATACAAGTTCTGAGCAGGTCTCATAAAACCAGGACAGAAGCTGTATAGAACAGCTTGTAGCACTGCTGGTGCTGTAGTGGGGCAAGTGTAAGGAAAATAGGAACCTTGTAGTGTGTTTGGCTGCCTTTGTGCTTGGCCTGGTTCACAGCTGGCCAGAGCCCTGCAAGGCAGGCTGGTCTAACCAAACAACCGGTGTTAGTCTCTCTGCAACGTCTGAAACTGCTCTGCCACTTTGATCGTGGTGGTTTTCTTAGAACCTCAGCAGCAAGAGCCAAGTGGTGGATTATTCAGGCTTTTTTTTCCTTCTATAGCTGACCTGCTTGCTAATTCAATTAATACTTTTTTGGTTTTTGATAGGTCTTGTTGGGATTTTTTTTTCAACTTTCTAGTACTGCCAGGAAATTAGAGAGGGGTTGGTGTGTTTAGTGATCACCTCTCAGGGTATTCCAGTTGGTATCCAGCCAGTGCAAAACATCACCTTGGTGAGCTTTGCCAGGACAGCCAGAATGGCGAGGAGGAGCCGTGGGCACCAGGTGTCTTAGCAGCAGTTGCTGTGTGCAGCACACCAAGAGCCCTGGAATTAAAACAGAGCCTCCTCCAGCTCCTACAATAGAGGGATTTCAGGTCCACACAAAAAACTTGCCAGGAGCTTGAACCCTCTTTTGGTATTGCTTCTTCACTAGCAGTAATAATGGGTTGAAGCATTTTTATGGCTGTGAAACTTTGCCAGAGTACTATGAATTGTACTGAAAAGTGTTTCTTTTTGCTGTAGAGAGACTTTAACAGAGAACCTGGGTTTGCTGTGTACCTTCATGTTGTCTAGATTTAAACCTAGCTGTGGAAGTGTGTCTTTGAAAGAATTTTATACCAAGAGCTACGATCTTCAATTGCTGTTGGTACGGCTCTCTAATTCTAATGTGGTGACTGGCATGAAGAAATACATCTTGCAAGCAAGCAGGGATAGCTTAAAAAGAAGTTAGTCTTCCTCATGGTGGTTGTTATCTTGACCTGTGTTAGTCAATATGTGGAGACTTGTAATTTGGGTTGCTGTCAAATCAGTTGCATTACCTCAAAAATAATCATTGATGTGGTTGCATCAAGTCCATGGATTGCTGCAACCCAAGAACAGTGACAGTGCAAGAGATTTGTGCCCGTGAAGTGACAATGCACTGAGTCACTGCAGCGTGGTTTTGAATGACCATAAGGAGTGCAAAGTGGCCTTTTCTTTTCAGACACCATAAAATTGGATAATTTAGCATTGAGGAGGAAGGTGGGAAATTCTTGTGTATTTGTCTGGCTTTCCCCTGTGGATGAAATAGGAATTGGAATAGAAGGGGGTTGCAATATGTAGATATTTGAGCAAAGAAATGTAAACCAGCTGTGTCAATGTTGTTAGCCCATGTGAATGAGTTTAAATATAGAAGATTAGTTAAAATATAAACATACCTGTCCGTAAATGGGAGAACCTGGTCAAGGGGAATTATTTCTTACCTGCTGCTTCAAAACAAAAGGGTTGCCACACTTGTGTTACATCAATTCATACTGAGCAGTCTTTACTTTTGCAGCTGCTTATGATTGAAATTTTTAGTTTGAAAGTTCTGAATTTAGTGACTTTGCAGGATCTGAATTTTCTCTTTGTAATGTTTTTACCTCCTTTTGAACTTCTGTTAGTTACTAACAGCACTATTTTGATAATTTGAAGTGAAAAGTGAATGGATTCATCCTTGCGTGTGGGGAATAATCACTCAGGGACAGTGGGTTGAGTTTAAGGAGCTGAAGACATATTTTATTTTGAGGATTTGTTAAAGAAACCAAAGAAATCCAAAAACCCCGGTTGAATAAAACTGTTCTTTGGTTAAGGAGTTGAATGCAAATAGAATCAGGAGGATGAGCCTGTATGTGGCATCTTAGAGATCAGCAGTTCAGACTGTAAGGGCTGGATGGCACTACCTCCTGTATTTTGCAGACCATTAAACTGCAGCAGGTTTGTGTTGAGCATAACTTTTATTTGCCTGTTTGATTCTTAGCAAAGTCATTAAAATGTCTGTTAAGAATCCAGGTGTGCATTCCCTGTTTGCCTGTAGCCAGAGGATGGGAGAGTGAGGGTTGGGATGGGGGGTACGTGCTTCAAGTTCGTAGAGGACAAGATGCTGTGTCTGAACAGAGCAGATGACCTTTGCATTTCTTCTTCAGATAAGTAGAAGATTTGATATTTTTAAGTAGCAAAATTGTAATTTTCAAACTAAGACAGGCAAGATGATTTGGTAGATGTGCTGGTTTGAAAGTAAATGAACCCTATTTAGAGACCACGAGTCAGAGCTACAATTTACTGAAAACATTATAATACATACAGTGACACAAACTGGCTTAGTGTTAGTGGATGAGCTTGTTACCCACAAGGCAAGCAGAGATTTGGAAGACATTCTTCACTTCCTTTGCATCTCAGTGTCATGCATTTCTGGGAAGCTCCTGTTTCTGGAATGACCTTCATTGGAAAAATTTTCAAGTGATTTATCTCATGCTCTGTCTTTTCCTTGGGTAATCCCCTTCTTAAGAGTGAGAAGAGGGAAAGCTGAGGCTTTTTTTCTTATTGAAGCAAGGGGGTGTTGGCTGACAGTGGCGGAATGTGAGCCAGCAGTGTGCCCGGGTGGCTGAGAAGGCCAGTGGTGTCCTGGCTTGTGTGTGGCCAGCAGAACAAGGGCCAAGATCATCTCCCTGTACTCCGCACTGGTAAGGCTGTGCCTCAAGTCCTGGGTTCAGTTTTGGGCCCCTCACTTCAAACAGGACATTGAAGTGCTGGAGTATGTCCAGGGAAGGGCAACAAAGCTGGTGCACAAGTCCTCCGAGGAGCAGCTGAGCAAACAGGGAGTGTTTAGTCTGGAGAGCAGGAGGCTCAGGGGAGACCTGATCACACTCTGCAACTGCCTGAGAGGAGGTTGTGGCCAGGTGAGGGTCAGTCTCTTCTCTCAGGTAAGAAGTGACAGGATTAGGAAATGGCCTCAAGTTGTGGCAGGGGATGTTTAGATTGGATAGCAGGGGAAAAGCCACAGAAAGGGTTATAGAACATTGGAACAGACTGCCCAGGGAAAGGGAGTCGCCATCCCTGGAAGGAGTCACATAAAGTGTGGCTATGGCACTTGAGGAGGTGGTTTAATAGGGTGAATGTGGGGGTGGACAGTTGGACTTGGTGGTCTTAAAGGTCTTTTGCAACCTTAATGATTCCATAATTCTCTCTCTGTTTTCTTCATGTTAATTTGGAGGGTAGAAAAAGATATTTTTACATCTTCTGAACAACACAAACCCACTCAGAAAATCTCACGTGTGGTTGCTTTGGAAACCTTTCATTTCAGCAAGGATTATTTAATGTAATCACCTTCTTTACAGATGATGACTTTGATCAGTTTGATAAGCCTGGTGCAGAAAGGTCTTGGAGAAGAAGAGCTGGAGATGACGACTGGGACAGGTAGGGAGAATATTTTCATGTTCGGCTTCTGCATGCTGAATTGCATTGCTCTGTTTTCCCATTCTGGCAATTTGTATTCTTAACATTTAGAGCAGTGCACATTTAGGTACTAATGAAGATGTTTTGGTTGCTTTGCCTGTGTCAGCTGATGCTGGATTGTGCCAAACATGTACTTGCCTTGAGGAATATAGAGCACTGTGAACAGATCTCATTTAAAATTGGATAAATACAAAGTATTTGTGGTGTGTAATTTTGCAATTAATCTCCTGGTTTTCCTTTTAAATATTTAGTATGTCTTGGTGGTTTAAATAATTAGGATTTGCTAGTACTTGTATTTGCTCAATGTTTTTTCTTAACTAGGTATTTAAATTCTTAAGTCCTACTTCAGTTTTACATTGGGGAAGAGTAGTAGAGCTTAGGTATGGGCTTCTTCAACAGTATGACTTGTAATGATGTAAAAGTGTGTGCTTGGTTATTTTGGGGGAGAATAAGTGTGTTCTTTTATATGAAAGCAATCTAGCTGGGAAAGGAATCAAGCTGCTGTCTAGGCTCTTCTTTCTGGGACAAAATTTATCACTTATTCATGTTATTTTTCTATGATTCCTTTTTAGTACTAGACTTACTCAGAAGTCTACTTTGACCCAGTTTGCCAGTGGTTTTGATTGTAAAGGGGGGGAAAAAATGTATTCCAAATATACTTCTGTCTTCTCTAATAATCACTCAAGTGACTGGAGTAAACAAATTTTACTCTTAAGTAGTTTTCCACTAAGATGAGCCCTGTACATTTATTGTCATTCCAGAGGGATTAGTTTCCTCTTCTGTGCTTTTCTGCTGGGTTAAGTGGGTAGTTTTCATTGCCCTGTTAGTGGAGTGTGTGACTAAGGAATTTGGACAGTAGCTCCAGTATACACAGGGTGCTGTGCTGTTCGCTGGTGAGGAGTGTCTGCTCTCTGTCGGGGCTGTGCAGCTGTCGGAGGGTTGGATGGTGAACTGCACGGAGGAACTGCTCTGGTTGGAGAATCTAATTAAAGCAACTTGTTCAGGCCAGGTCTGTGCTGTGCTGCCTCCCAGTCCCAGGTGTGACTGTTCAGAAACCCTGAAATCAGAGGCAGAATGTTTTTATACAGTGTCTTTTCGACTTCTTGCCTTTGCTGACTTTGTGGTGTGAATGGGTGGGCTCTTAAATGCTGACCAGTCACGTTTGGGTGTAGCTGTTCCACTCATCACTTCTGAAAATTTTGAAGAGTCAGGCAGCTGTTGCATCAGAAGTTTTAAGGTTATTCCCAGTGGTTAACTCCCTGCAGCAAAGTTGTTCCTAATAGGACTTCAGGGAGGTTTTAGAGTGTTTTCACTAAGCTGAGATGTTGAAACAGACAAGGATTCAGTTTTAGAGAAAAGGCCTCAATTTTTCTGTTAATTACCTGTGTATAATTGAAGATAGATCGTCAAAAATTCTTTTGTTTACTTAATGAAATTGTAAAGGCAGTGGTTTCAGGTGCAGAGCAGAAGATTCCAGAGTTTCATCTTGTTCATCATTTCAAAATTTTTATTTGCAACTGAATCTAATAGAATATTACAATATCACAGTATAAGTAAGGCTGGAAAGGACCTTGAAGATCATCCAGTCCAACCTATAGCCCAAATAACCTAGCATCGATATCTATACATATTATTTGGATGCGTTGGAATTTGGTAGTACAGTATTATTATTTGCAGATTGCAAATGAATATTTGGAACTATTGAGTTCGGTGGGTGTCTTGGCAATTGCAAATATATGGATATGTTGTTGACTTAATGTAATTGCTAAAGATTTTTGTCTAATTCAATATAGAACACAGTGTCTTAAAGATGGAAAAAAGGCTGAGTGAGCACAGTAGCCTTGGGGTGTTTTAATCCTTCATGCCTTGTTTTGCCACCTCATAAGGATTGTTGGAAGGGGAGATGAGGGAGTTCTGCAGTTGGTCCCACACATCTTAATCAGCCGTCAGCTCTTACTGTTACTTGACTGAGTCCCATCCTCCAGTCATTTAAATAACTTTGAATTTTTGGATTTTCAGATCTCTGTTCTTTCTCCAGTGCTGGAGGGTGGTAACTGAGAGCTGGAATGTCTTAGTTGTTTGGCAGTACAAATATAACATTGCTCTTGGAGAATTTTTCCCATTACATTTTTTTAAAATAAGTTGTTTTCTGGAAACTTTTGTGTCCTTGCTAGTGCTCATGTTTAATGAGTCATGCTCAGAAAATTGGAGGCCAAAAAGGGCTAGTCTGATGTCTTTACCATGGGCTGTTAATTTATTAATTATTTGAGTAGCCCAAAGCTTGGGTTTGGGAAGAACATGCATTTCTGGTGCTCTCCATGGAGGTGACAAGTCTGATTTAGTAATTGGCTTTTGCTGAAATTAACTTGTTCTGACTCTTCTTTGAGATTACTCATTTCTCTGTGCTAGCAGAGAACTTTCCTCTCTTTGTTGTCTGTCTTTATTATTATTTTCCTTGTTTGGTGAGCTGAGTTATTCTGTGGCAGGAAGGCTGAGTATTGGAAATTGAGGAAATGGAAGGAAACAGGCCTGTTTCTTGTGAGAGCAGTGAACTTTCAGATTATCTTAACTCAAAATTTCCTAGTACTGTCGTTTTGGAAACTTTTGTGTCGTGATGATAGGGTGAATTGACTGTGGAACTATGACAGATGTGTACATTTATTCCAATTTAATTTACTTTATGTGGCTTTGTGTGATAGCCCATTGCAACTATTAATTTTTGTCTGTTCCTCTCAGCTAGCTTCAGGTCTTTTAGTATCTGGATTTTTTTAGTTTTTGTCTCTTTTTGGTTTTGTTTTGGGTTTTTCAGTGGTCGGATTTAGTACAGCTGATCCTTCTTTCTGATAGATAACTTCAGATGGCTGTTTGAAAAGCACCTTGAGAGAGTACAGCTTTACAGGCTTTTCACTGTCACTTCGTTTATTCAAAAAGTTACAGTAATTTTTCTTTTAATTGTTCAGTGGAAACACTGAATGACATTGAATATTTTAAATTGTTTTGAATGGCTTTCTATGAAAGACTCATGTTTCTGATATAAGNCAGTAATTTTTCTTTTAATTGTTCAGTGAAAACACTGAATGACATTGAATGTTTTGAAGACTCATGTTTCTGATATAAACTTCATTTATGTGTTAGTGCTAATTTTTTTTACTGTTGAACAATAAGCCAAAGCTTTTAAAAATCTAGAGATATGTTTGTGGTTACTTCTATCGATCAAATGTCAATTCTTTTCTAAAAAAATCACATCAAGGATGTTTTACTGAAGTGTTAAATAGCCCTAACTATGTTTAGATAATTAATCCTTCACTTTCTTTTTCATTCCTTTTCTTAATCTGGATTTCTTACTACCAGAACTTGTTTTTTGTATTTGACTACTATATAACCCACGCTCTTAGAACCCTTTGGAATTTCTCTAGTGCAGTTTTATTAAAAGCTGTCAGTGATGGACCATAGTAGTGGGTAGTATTTTCAAACCTTCTGGTGCATTTGTCACATTACTGGCAGTTGAAGAGATCAGTGATTTTTTTTGGAGACAAAATTGAAGTAGGAAATTTTTCTGCAACCATTTCTGTTAGGCAGAAATAAAGGGCTTAAATTCTAGTCAGTTTGCTCTTTGGAATGTGTCATAAGTCTTATGTCCCAGTTTTTGTTTAATATTACTGTGGGCACAAAATAATTGCTCTTTGTTAATGTTCAGTCATTCCTGGAACCAGTTGAGATCAATAACTGTGGATAAATTCTGTGTGCTGATGATAACGTCCTATTTAGGGCTGATTTGGTGTATGGTGTATCATCTGTTCTTCCCTTGCCCACAGGATTACTTCCCCCTCACCGTGTGCTGTCTGTACAGTAATCAGCTCTGACAGACACATCCATCTGCAAAAGCAACTCTTAGCACTTAGATCTTGGGGTCTCCTCCCCATTTTCAAGGGTTTTCCTCTAATCCTGAGAAACTCTTACACAGATTCCTGTTCCAGGGCGATGTGGGGTTTGTTTGGTTGGTTTTTTAAGGTTTGCAGGTAGAAATAGTGTCAAATTGCAGCTCTTATTTCAATACACTGGCATCTCGTTCTAACACCGAATTGCATCTTTTAATACATGCATTTGTCAGTTCTAAGTGTTTATTATAGAAATGGGAATTTGTTTATTGCTGTCACTAGGTAATTCTTTCACTGATGGAAGACTGAGATTAAGCAGTTCTAAAGTTTAATCTGGACTGTAATTCCTTGTGTTGAATCTTATTTACGGGTCTGTTGCTGTGTGATGGCAGAAGTTTTGTTAGCCAGGTGTTTCCGTGCTTCCTGAATTCTTGGGCACTGTTATAAAAATGGTGAAACATGCATTTGACTTTGTTACCCTACAAGTGTCTGTTTGATCTTACACTTAACTTGAGAAGGAGGGAGTAAAGTACTTCTGGAGAATCTGTTCCTAAGCCTGGCCTTGAAGGAGCCTGCTGGCCTCCCATCCTCCTTGCTGAGGTGCGGCTTGGGCCACACAGTGACCTGCAGGCCGAGTCTTGCCCACAGGACATTCCTGTCTCACTTGCTTCCTCCCCGGGGAGCTGGAAATCAGCAGTTTGGACAAAGTGTCCTTGAAGTGGAGGATCTAGAAATGGGACCTGGCTAAGTGTGCTTTGTCTAGCTGTGCCTACACTTTGGCTGAGGTTGTTGTTTTGTGTTTAGTTGGAGAGAGATGGGAAGGACAGCATATGGAAATGAAATGACTGCGCAAGAGCAGATTTAATATGTATGGTCTGTTGTTTCACTGAAAATAGAGATTTTTTATTTTCCTGAGTGCTTTGCTAGAAGGAAGGCTTTGTGCAGGCTTGGCAGCAATTCTCCTCAGGGCAGTTCTTCAAGGCATGTACCCTACAAGGTGTTTATTTCTGTTTTCTAAGGTTTAGCTTCTTAAATTTGTTACTGTTTTCCAGTGAACTTGATGACGACTTGCTTGGAGAAGATCTGCTAACTGGAAAAAAGGTAAGAGATGGATGCACATTAAAGTAACTTGTTGCAGATACTAAAATGGGAACGTCATTCAGCTTACTTCAGATACACCCTCCTGTTTTTGAGGTTCACCTCCTCAGAGCCTGACAGCCACAGGTCCTTGAGATCTGACCTATTGCCTCAGTGCTCAATTTCCTTTTGGGGAGTACCTCTATGTGTGGGTTTCTAAAGTACAACTTCGAGGAAAAAAATGTTTTTTTGAGATATTATTTCTTCGCATAATACACTGTTCAAAACTGAGATGGTTCTCAAAATGAATTTTTTCTGGTGCTCATATTGACTTCACAACTTAAAAAAAAGGGCAAAACAAAAAAAAAACAACCTAAAAATTAGGCCTCCTGAGTGCTGATCAGCATGCTGGGGAATTTAATTCAAGTGCAAGTTTCCTGGCTGTTAAAAATTACTTGTCAGAATACCAGCAGTATTTACCAAAGAGTAAATAAAAAAGCCATCAGTGGTGTCTGTTGAAGATCACACTCACTGCACACAGTCTGCTGCTGCCTTACCTGACAAGCAGACAGAGGATTTCCCCTTTTACAGTGAGGGGAAAACTATGGGAGCAGGTAGAACTGGAGAACAGAAACACGTTCTCCCCATGTCTGCTGTAGACTCCTCACACTGATACCTATTTTTACACCTGAACTCTATGAAAAGAGCTAAACATGTGTGAATTTGCCAGGAGAAGACAGGACTTTTGTTTTGGAGATCAGACTGGCTCATTGCCTTTTTCTGTATTTTATCTCCTGAACGAACTTATTTAGAAAGTAGTTTTTAAAGTTTTAGTTGGAGATGAATAAGTTTGTTACAAAACCCAGATCTGTTAAGAGTTGAGATTTATTTGATGTTGGAAATTACCTTCCTGAAGTTACTCTGTAAGTATTCCCTATTAAAGGCAGAGAATTCCTTAGTCTCATGTACTGGTTTAAAAACCAAAAACATTGCAGGAGGATAGGGATAACTGTTACACAGTTATCAAAAAGATAAGCAGTTAACACTATATATGTCTTTGTAGTTGGAATGCAAGTCGATAAAGCTACTTACTTACCTTAAAAAATACAAAATTACCTGAGTGAATACTAACCAGTGCTAGATTCTCCAGTGTATTATATTTTCATAATTTCCTATTTTACAGGGCAGTTTCTGTGGGTATGGACTCACATGGTGGGGTAATAATAGATTTCTCAGTAAGTTTTCCCTGAGCTATTTAGGTTAAACTACCTTCTACTTAATCTCATCCAAGCAGTTTTAAATAAATCTACCTCTGTGTAACCTTTCCGCCCCTGTTACTCTGAGCGTTGGAAATGTTGCTTAGCAAATCTCCAGTTATCTCTTCCCAGTAGGGAATTATTAATAAAAAATTAAAATAAATGAAACAACTGAAAGATATTTCAATTGACGGACAAATTAGGAGGGATTCAAAAATGACACCGTATTTTCTTCTACTTTTTTCTGCACTTACAGAGTAGTCATGATATTTCAATTCTCTTCGTATTGTCATATACTTTCCCCCAGTCTGTATCTCTGCTCTCTAGAATTTGCAGTAACTTTGTGCATTTTCTTGACTTGCCTAATGCATCAAGGTCATAAGGCCATGAACTAGAGCTGACCTGCCTTCCCGGTTCTTAAGTGAGTTGTCGTCTTAGTCTGTATTTGAGAATGTTGATAGATACAGAAATTCACAGATCTCAAATTTGATTAAGACCATCAAATAGGTATTTTAAGATTTGTTGTCGTGTGTATTTTTTCTCATCAAATCGGGTAATTCCCTGGAAGATAAAGGTTTGGTCTGGAGTGTGTTCTTCATAAAAAATACTTAATGTACCTAGTTAGTTAGAACTTTGTATCTTTCATGTTCCTAACTGACTTTTTCTGCAACCTAGAATCAGTCAGACTTGTCAGATGAAGAGCTGAATGATGATCTTCTGCAAAGTGACAATGAAGAGGAACAAGAATTCCGGTATTTTTTTTTCTAAATAGTTTTGAATAACTCAACACTATTAATGACCACTACTACTGATAACTACTAAAGTTATTGTTATATACTTGAAATAGTTTTGTTTTTTACTTACCCAGCTGCTTAGTGATGTATATGTAATGTACTGAGTTACATTGTTAACATTTCAGTCATGTTATTTTTTGGTTATTTCAGTCTCAATGTATAAAAAATTTATAAGAAGAGATCATGTTATCTCCTGTGCATGCAGAATTAATTATAAACACTTACTGAGCTTTGTTCTCTGCTGCCTCGGTATTGTTGTAAGCTTCCTTCTCCTGTAAAGTCCTTTTCTACCATCTTTCTTTTAAAAATATACTGTACCTCCTAAGACCCTGAAGAGTGCAATTTCACACTTCACAAGGCTGGAGTTGTGGCTCGACTACTTGTGTACAATTAGACAGCAGAAAATCCAGTGTATAGACTGGAGTAGATACTTCCATGGGAGTTTACGGAGCGTCCTGCCCTGTGAATGCTCTGTAGTGATGCAGCTCCGCAACTAAATTACGGACATTACAAGTCAAAATCAGTATCTTTGTGTTTTTACTTTTCAAGATGTGCTGAAGCCAGAGGGAATATCCTTGTGATGCAGAAGTGATGCAATACCACTACTGCTTTTAATGGCCTGTGTGTTATTCCAGCTTCTGCTTTCCTTGTTGTGTGCTGCGCATCAAGGGGTTGTGAATGTATCTGTAAATCTAACATAGATTATATCTCTGAGATGTCCTGTCTTTAAATGTAATTTGGATAAGGAGTGTGGATAAGTCCCTGTGCTGGACTGATGAGGGTGTGATAAAATGTTCCAATCATCAATTTCTCCATTGGCTGCTGGTTTTGTCCCTGCAGGAGTGAGGGTTGGACTGTTCCTTCAAAATGGGGAATTCCGGTTACAGTCCTTGCTGCTTCCTTTGCTTTTTCTGCTCCTTGAGTGCCCTGGTCAGCAGGGGTGACTGTGACCACACGAGTGATGGAACAGTATCTGAAGTGTGGTGATACTGCTCAGTGGAAGCAGGTTTATGTAGACAAGTTTTGCATTTTTAGCAGTTTTATTGCCAGGAGCGAGAGCCTTTCCCTTCTTCTGTTTCCATTCAACCTCGTGCTTCTGTAGTTGGGACGATAATGATAATCCTGTGTAATGTCTTCATTTTCGAGTTAAATCTCTGTTTTATAGATGCAAATAACTCAGGGCTGCCTGGATCTTATTCCCCTAAACACAGGGAAATGGTGAATAATAAGAATGTAATGAGAAGAGAAAATAACTGGAGCCCTGAAGTCTAGAAGAGCTTCCTCCCCTTCCTTTTTTAACTAGTCTGCAGTTGGGTGGTTGCTTTTTTATGCGTTGATGGCACTAGCTGTTGTAAATTCTGAGCTTTGCTTTCTCCACAGATTATGAACTCGCCAGTTTTTATATTGTTTGGTTTTTTCAGTGTGCCAGTGCTGTTCCTAAGAATGTCTTAAGCATTTAAAGTACAGTTCCTGACTATGTATCATTTTAAGTAGAACATTAAATCTGTCATAAAAATGTAAGTTTGAGTTCAGTGTAATCTAGAATGAACAATGTTAATACATGTAGTAAAAAATATTTTATTAATAGATTTAAAAGATTGGGAAAACAGATGGAGTTATAATAATTCTGTGTCATTTTTTTTAGTCTTAGAATTAAAATTGAATCCAGTCCGATTTGGTTACCAGGCAGGACTTTTGCCAGTTTGACCTGCTAAACCATCTGGTTGGTTCGATTTCCCCTGGTCAAATAGCCTGCAGCTGGTGATAAGCTGCAGTACAGTATTGCATTATGAGAACATGGCACAGAGTCAAATAATGTAGGGGGTGTAATTCTGTCCACCGACTCAGAGAATTTACGTAGGTTTGCTTTGTCTTGCTAAGTCTTTGTGAGCAGTTGACTGTTACGCTTCAGCCTCTGAATTTCCCCCCTGTCCCACAGCTCTCCAGGTGTCACCGTGAGCCTCAATGCCACGTCTGGCATGCTGACATCGTACGAGTCCGTCAATGATCCATCACTGGAACATGAGTCTGAGTATGACCAAGGGGAAGATGGACTTGGTTATGACAAATCTGAAGCACCTGAAGAATATGCTTCAGAGTATGCAGAGGAAGGACATTATGAAGGCAATGATCCTGAGCTGACAGAAGACCAAATAGAATATGGGGAAGAGCCTGGAGAAGAAGATGAAGTGCTAGACCTTGAAATCAATGAACCTCTCGATGAATTTCCAGTGAGTTTCTTTCTATTGTATCTTCAAAGATAACATTGCTTCACGTGCATAGGGTTTTAGACTGATTTAAAATCTGTTTACCTCCCTAGGGAGGAGGGGAAATTAGACCTATTATCACTGTCTGCCAGTTTCTTTATCTAGGCTGTGACAAAGTTTGTGTTGACAGCTTGTTTGGCGGTAGGTAATGCTCCTTTGTCATGTGGGAAGGCAGTTGAGAATCATGACCTTGAGGATTGTATCCTTAAGGAAGAAAACAGCTTTGTGTGGTGGAGATACACTGCCAATTGTTAGAAGTACTTAATGCAAAAGCTTTTATCCAGGCTTTAGACAAGATCTGATAAAGTCCTTCGAAGGTGAAAAGATTATTGACCTGCTAAAGACATCTTTAAGGTGCTAATATCCCGAAGTGATTGATGTCCTGCACGTTCATCCTTTTTGTAACTGAGAACTGTCTAAACCTGAATAAAGAGATTGGAGGTTAGTTCAGAAAATGTCACCTGCATAATTCAATATGATTTAAACAGCCTAGTGGAGAACATGCACTGGCTTTAATTGCTAGGGAAATGATTTAATCTTAATTAAAGCTGTGAGTGATCAGTGAAATGTTTTAAAATACAAGCAATCTTACTTAAGGAAGATTTTGCTCTTGTTTTATGTTCACAGTTTTTCAGAGTTGAGCCCACTCATACATAAGTGTATATATATGTAGGGAGTGTTTTCAGAAGTTTTATATTTTGATGGGGTAAAATCTGGTGTGGTGTATATTTGCTATAGATGCCTATTTCCTTTGGTAGGAAAGCAGTGTTTGCTTCATAAATTTCTAACCAAGGGATGTATGTATATAGATGTTGGGGAAACAGTATTAGGTGGGATCTTTGCTGGGATCTCAACGAAAACTATTTTGGTTTTGATAATATTGAAATCGGTGTCTAGTTAAAACCCCTGTTATTTATACTGTATACATGACATGTAACTTATAACTGACAGTTCTGATAGAGGCAACAGGCACTTGTCTTCCTGTCTGGAAGCTGTAACTATACAGCCAGACCTCACCTCTTCAAGGGTTTCTGATTCTTACAGTTGTGCTGTGTCTTCTCACCTTTGTGTGCTCTTGCTTTAGGATGAGGATTACATGCAGTCGTATAATGAGCAAGCAATGGAAGAACAAGAGGAATATACAGCTGATGAGGAGCTGGAAGAATCACAGACAATGGCAAATGAATCAGAAGAGGTATGTTGTGAACTTAGTGGAAACTTATAACAGCTGCTTCTTTTAGGGTTGGATTCTGTAGAATTGTGCATGTTACTGGGTAAGAATTGGTACAACTTTGCCAGTGTTGAATTATTGGTGGTATTACTCTTTGTATGAGGTTGTCCTTAGGAGCTGAGCTGGTAGACAGGGATGGAGAGCCAACAGACCCCCTGTAATCCAGGAGGAAGCAGTTAGTGACCTGCTGAGCCATTTGGATCCTATGGGACCCATCCTGGGGTGGATGTCTCCCATGGGATACTCCTGCAAAAGCTGGCAGCCCACAGCCTGGACAGGTGCACCCTGCACTGGGTTAAGAACTGGCTGGATTGCTGGGCCCAGAGAGTGGTGGTGAATGGTGCCACATCCAGCGGGAGCCAGTCACTAGTGGTGTCCTCAGGTGTTGGGCCTGATCCTGTTTATCATCTTTATTGGTGATATGGATGAGGGGATTGAGTCCACCATTAACAAATTTGGAGATGGCACCAAGTTGAAGTGTTGATCTGCTGGAGGATGAATCCAACAGGATGAGGCTTAGCAAGACCAAGTGCCAAGTGCTGCACTTTGGCCACAGCAAACCTCTGCAGCCATACAGGCTGGGGACAGAGTGACTGGAGAGCAGCCAGGCAGAAAGGGGCCTGGGGGTGCTGAGTGACAGGAAACTGAACGTGAGCCAGAGTGTGCCCAGGTGGCCAAGAAGTCCAGTGGGATCTTGGCCTGTATCAGGAATAGTGTGGCCAGCAGGACCAGGGAAGTGATTCCTCCCATGTACTTGGCACTGGACAGGCCACACCTCAAGTACTGTGTCCAGCTCCGGGCTCCTCAATTTAGGAAGGATATTGAGGTGCTGGAGCGTGTCCGGTGAAGGGCAACGAGGATGGTGAAGGGACTGGAGCGTAAGTGGCTGAGGGAGATAATGTTGTTTAGCCTGGAGAAGAGGAGGCTCAGGGGAGACCTTACCACCCTCCACAACTGCCTGCAAGGAGGTTGTGGCCAGATGGGGGTCGATCTCTTCTCCCAGGCAACCAGACAAGAGGGCACAGTCTTAAACTGCCCCAGGGGAGTTTTAGGTTAGACATCAGGTGGAAGTTCTTTACAGAGAGAGTGATTGAGGATTGGAGTGGTCTGCCCAGGGAGGTGGTGGAGTCACTGTCTCTTGGAGGTATTTAGGAAGAGACTGGATGTGGCACTTAGTGCCATGGTGTAGTTGATCAGGTGGTGTTTTGTGAAAGGTTGGACTTGATCTTGGAGGTCTTTACCAACCTAATTGATTCCAACCTAATTGATTCTGTAGTTTGTGCTCGTGGCAGTATGAATATAGTTCTTGGATATCCCCCCTTTGAGGAGGAGTGTGAGCATGAAAGGTTTGGTATTACAGAAAGTCATATGGGTTGGTATTTGAAAGAAGTGCTGGGACTGAAGTTCCTGTTTTATCCTACTTTGCTTACGAAAAAGGACTGGTTACTTCATTTGCAAGAAGAAAGCTTCGCCAAAGACTGCCAAGTATACATTCCCCGATTGTAGCCTGGAACAGCGGTATCATACCTGTTTTTAATTTGCAGTAAATTTTTGATGGGGGATTTTTTTCCTTTCCCCACCAGGAGTCTGGTTTAATATTACTTTTATTCCAGTTCTTAATTAAATAGGATTGAGTGGATTACCTGCTGAGAAGTGTAGTCAGCATGTGTTTCCTCTTTGGAGCTTTAACTCATCAGGAAATTAATTCCTCAAAGACACAGTGATGTTACTCTATGAAGTGCTAACAAGTGCTGGGATGCTCTAGTTGTATCAAACCTACTCTAGTAAAACAACATTCTTCAGTAGGTGGAAGGGGCCACCTCCATGCTTCAGTCTTCACTGTTGCAAGCGTGACATTTTACACCAAATGTAATGTAATGCTTGATGTTAGTTAGTTTTGTAATTCCCAGGCATTAAATCTACCCCTCAAAACAACTGTGAAGTACCTAAACACTTCCTGGTCTTTCACCGGATTAAACACACTTTCTTTATGGTGTTTTGGAAGAGGACTGATGCATTTGTGCTCTCTGCTCCTGCAGTCTGGGGTGATGGATGCAATGCATACTGTATAAAAAGAAGTACAGAACTGGGATTCACTCTCAAACTTACTGCCTTAAGCAAGTACAGCTTCATTTTAAGTAAAAATTAGTGAGATTTGTGTAATAATGATGTTGTCTACATTTGTCCAATTCAGAATTAAAGTACTTCCATTCCAAAGGTACCATCAATGCAAGTTTTTAATTCTTTTTGTAAATAGAGCTTTTACAGAATTTGTTCATTATATACTGTGGACATTTGGCCATATCTTTATTTGGTTACTCTCCATTTTGGCTTTATTCTGATGGTTTACAGATTACCACAGATTTCTTCTTTCCACAATAATACCATCTTTTTATTCCTTTATTATTTCACATGTAGTTTGTTTATATTTGTCACTAGGCTTCCAACAGCACTCTCCAAATGGAAATACCACCAAGAGAGAGCCTTTGCAGAGTAACCATTTCTGTTTATTGCAAGGTTAGATGCCACCTCCAGCTCTGAAGAGTGTTCTTATTATTCAAGTGTTATATAACAGTTCTCTTCCTTAAATTTCATTCCCTGCTTGTAAACAAGGCTAAAGGTTGGCATTTTCCTGTAGAAAATGCATCACAAGAATGGAGCTGTAATGGATGCAAGGAAATGGCATAATTATCTCTTGATTGAAAGTTGGCATCGGAATAACAGAGCGAGCTAACAGGGTGATGTTGTATTTTAAGCATTTTCCACATTAAAACCAGATAAAGCCTTTCATTATAATGCATGAAGAAATTTTGTAAACCCCAAAAGCTGACTGGATGGGGAATTGGAAGATGATGGGGAAATCAAATGAATAAAGGAAGTGAAATACCTGTTAGGACTGGCCCTCAGTGGGAGGTGTGAGGAAAAAACAAGTAAAGTTTGTGCTTGAAACAGTGCTTAGAACGTGGATTTTAAATAAATAACACATTCTGTGAAGCTTCCTTGAAAAATGTAGCAGTTTTTCAGAAAATGTTTTTGCCTTCCTAAGGTACAGAGCACAACCAATCAATACTCAGAAGTTCCAACAGTGAATAGGTGTGGTAGAACAGTCACATGGGGCATTATGTTCTAAATATTTTTAGAGGAACTGTATCACTAATTACTCCTGTGAAATGTGAACGTGAAAACAAAATAAAAATAAAACCTCCTGAAATTAGGATTCGCGATTTCTTTGTTTTATATTGGAACTAACCTGTAGAGTGTATGGTAGGGGATTTGTCATTGCATAAATTTAAACCATGCCTTGGTTTATGCTGATAACAAGTGTGGGGGGCTTTAATCAAGAAAACATTTCATGAGAAAGTGTTACATAATGCTTTTCTCTTGATGGAATACAGGCTTGGAAAAAAAGAGACCGGCGTGTTTGTCTGAATTGTTTCATCTCAGTTTAGCCAAAACTTTGTGTTTTAGTTCCGTTTTTCAAGTTTGAAGACACTACTTGTCAGCCTGGAGGAAAATGATGAAAAGACTGCAAATCAAAGCAGCTAATTTTTAAACATATTTAAAGGCCCTTAGGGTTTTTTTTTTTTATAGTCCCATTTTTCATCTCTGGAGTTGAGGTGTCCTTGAAATAGGTCTTATCTGCCCTGTTATTTCTTGATCCCTTAGGACTGAACAGTTGCTGCTGCTTCAGTGTTACCCTGTAGTAGGTACCTCCACTGCCTTTTTTGTGCCTAGTTAATAACAATTATTTGCTTCACCTTTAGATCAGTTTCTGCTTTAACCTGTATGATATTTACCTGTTTTTCACATGCTGTGAGTCTCTGGCACAAGGCTCTCCAGAGCAGGTGACAATCCCATGTTTGGGCAGATCATGACCTAGATATTAGGGTAGTGTCTTATAGGTAGGATGGTGTGTTGGTAGCAGGATGGCAACAGGTTAGGTAACAGGTTTGGCTAGGTTAGGTAATAGATGATAGGTTGCACTTGATGACCTCTATGGTCTTTTCCAACCTTACTGATTTCTGCGATCATGCTGACCAGTGTTTTCTCCCACTTTCCTGTTGCCCCTCATGCAGATGCCTGTTAAAGTGTTTGGGGCAGGAGTGCTCCTCCTCCATAGCAGATCATCACCCAGTGTGGGGGCTTCTGGTCAGTGGCTGGGGCTTATGGCACAGTTACTTTTAATGAGGATGGCAGGAACCTCTGACCTCATGATAGAAGGAAGGTCATTCTTTTTCTTTGCAAGGGTCAGCAAAGCTCTTTGGTAGCTTTGTGCAGGGTGTCAAAATGGGAAGTGTAAAGCTCCCTTTGAGCAGAGCTGCTGAGAAGCCTTGGCTGCAGGGTCCAGTCAAGTGACCTCAAGTGGCCATTCAATGACTGATTTTGTATATGCAGAGATAGTCATGATTAGCAAGTATTCTGAGCAATCCTGTAAGTACTAGTATGTCTCAATTCTCTATCTGCAGTCGTCTTTTTGAAACATAGAATCCATTCATGAGCCGTAATCTTGGCGAAGCAGCTTGTCCTGGAAATTGGAAAAGATCATCTTGGTGTCTTGCACACCGCAACTGTCGAACAAATTGCGGGGGAAGGGTGTGTGCTCCTACACAGCTCAGCTAACCTTTCCTGGAGCTGCGTGGAGAGAACATATGGTTGGCTGTCAGACATGTTTGTGTCTCCATCGCAACTAGTATAAATCCCTCAATAATACGTGTAATCAGACTTGGACATGGGTCAGTTAACATTCTCCAGCACCGCCTTTCCTTGCTGCCTTCTTTTTCATCCACTCCTTGGATTTTTTTTTCTCTTTGATATTTTATGCGTGTACGGATGTTGCTTGTTAATAGGTGGCAATGAGTCTGTTAAAACGTGCATTGTTTTCTTCTTACAGTGGATTTTCCCCCCCCCAGAATGAATAATTGTCAAAAAGCAACACTTTCCCCAAGTATTTTCTATAGGAAATCATTAAACCCCCGAAGTTTTCAGGACGATGTAGACTGCATTAACCTTTCTACTCCTGTTTCTGAAGTCTGAGCTACACATAAAGCCTTGCGTGAATAAGTTTTGCACTTAGAGATTAAATTATTTGACTATAACTAGTCTTTGATTAATAAAAACTGAAATTCCAACATAGCTATTAAGGGACATGGACATAGAGAGTGGATGTGCTGGGGTTTATGCTCTGAAGTAAAGCATGAGGCTTGGTGTAGTGAGATCAGTGTCTCGCAAAAGAGCTGCTCCAGTTCTGACTTCCAAATCCTGATCCTGTAGGGAAATTTTCTAAAACCAAGAGCACTGAGACAGTAAAATTACAGGGTTTGTGATCTTTAAAAACATAAATTTAATCGAGATATTGCTACTCCTTTCTCTTTTGGGAGTTGCTCTTTTGAAAGTAAAATGCAAACCCTGTCTTTCCCTCTTGTTTGTTTTTATGAAACCACCTCAGCATCTCTTTCCCTGCTAACATTCCCTCCTCTGTTCCATGAGTCTCAGCTCTCTGTCCTCAGAGGTGTTTTGATTGTATGTGGATATGTTAATCAGACCACTTGGGCTCAGTTTGGGTTTGCTTTTGAGGTTTGAGTTTCTCTGTCTTGGAGGTTGGGCTTTTTTTTTTTTTTTTTTTTGCCTGCTGTCCTGTCTGTTGTTAGCTGTTTTTTTTCAGTATATAAAGTTGTCACATCGAAATAAATATACTTACAAAATACAAGTTTTCAAGCTACTTGTAAGCTTTGACTGTTGTCTTAGCTATATCTTAGAGCATTTTTGTGAGGTCTGGAAATGTGGTGCCTGAGTATTTGCCTATAGGTAAAAAGCATTCTGAGTTGTCGTAGTATTTAGATTGAGTTCATAAACTGTGCTGGCTTTTGAAGTGTGTTGCCTGATTGTCCTGTTGCTGATCTTGCTTCCCACATTTCTTTTTTGTTATGGATGAAGTTGGGCTGCTGGATAAGGAAATTTGGAATCTCTTGCACAATTATGCTATTAATTCGTTTTCTTGATTTGTGACTTAGTATCTGTGCACCTGACTGTCACACTTGTTGGGCCTCTTCGATATAAATTTCTGCCATGGTGGGGTTAAGTAGTAGATTAAAACATTTTTTCATGTTAGAATTTGCTCATTTTGTAGCTGTCCTCAAGCAGCATAAAAGTTATGAAGCATTTAGTGGCTTTGCATAAAATTAAAATGCATGTGCTGGCTCCGAGAAATGAGAAGACTTGTAGAAGAAATAACCAAATAGACATTAACCAAAAACAATTTATGGGAAATCATACTATATTAGAGCACTTCTAATTTTCCACTGTAGAAATCAAATATAACTTGTGTAACATTTTGAACATTATTTTCATCAGACCAGCTCAGGAAAATGAAATCCATTTCCACCTCCCTCCCCCCTCATTAATTTGAAGGAGAGGGATCCATTTTCCTCGGGGACATTGTTTTATCTAAATAAGTCTTCTCTTATGTCGAGAGAACTGGAAAGTAAATGACGACAAGGGAGGAGCATTCCAGAATACAAATTTAGTATTTTCAAATGTTATGCAATCCTGTTCTCCATTCTCTCATCAATTGCTGAATGAATAGAAATCCACTTTAGTGCAGTGGTGAGGGTCCCCGTCTCTCATGCGGGAGACCAGGGGTTCGATTCCTGCCAGGGAGGCTGTGGTGCTGTTTAAGAGAGTTGGACTTGATGATCCTTGTGGGTCCCTTCTAACTAAGAATATTCTGTGATTCTGTGAGTGTCTGGGGAGTGTCCAAGGAATAGGTAAAGTAAACACAAGTGCAGTTACACACACCGAGCAGAATGAGGGTGAGATGCAAGGTTGTCTGGTTTTTGTTGGTGTTTGGTTTTTTTAAGGACGTGCTACTGAGGGTTGTTTAAAAATGAAGAAAACCCCTCCCCAGTCTGTTTTTATTACTTGAAACTGGCAGTGTCCCAGGTTTGCTCTTAGTCAGTTCAGTGCTAAAATGGGACTCTGTGCAGAAGTAACTACAATCAGATGGAGGTTCCAAGTGGAGTCTCAATATTCCCTTCAGTGTTGCAGCAAATGTGTTTTCTAAATAGGTTTTGTATATATATTTGAAACGTATTATATAGTTCATATATTTGTATTTAAAAAAAATTCACCAAGCTCTTAAATGTTCACCAAATTATATATGAGCTCAATGTATAATACCAGGAAAATTTCTCTATGGGGGCCTGTAAAGGCTTCGCCTTTAAATGTTACAAGGAAATAGATTTTTGACGTTGTGTGTCCTCTCTGTTTTGTGATTTAGGCAGCTATTGGATCTCTGGAGCTTCAAGAAGAAACAAAAGAAGAATCTGATGAAGAGGAGGATGATGATGAAGAGTCTGGACGATTACGTTTCAAAACCGAACGGAAAGAAGGAACCATAATTAGGCTCTCAGATGTGACAAGAGAAAGGAGAAACATTCCAGAAACTTTGGGTGAGGTTCTGTGACAATGAACTGTTTTGCAGAGCTGTAAGGAAAGAACGTAAACGCCAGACTTGCCAAAACTTTTCTAGAAAAGTTTGTCGGCAAAAGATAGAACAGTCACCTTGTGCTTGGACAGGCCTGTATCCAAGTTGTCCAAAGTCACGTGTAGTTTGTTGTAGTATCTGGTGTCTGTCTCCTTGGAATAATGTTTAAACATGACTTGAAAATCATCACTATATTTGTTCTTTGGGACTTTCATGGTGCCTTTGAAAGCGCTCCTGTACTCAGGGAGCAGCTCTCTGCTCTGTGCTTCCCTGTGTATTTTGCTGGAATATCTTTAAAGGAATTTGTTTGGACTTGCATCATTAGAAGATTTTCAGCTGATAACACAAATTTTGTTACTTGTGTTTGCTGTGCAGTACCTACATGTTGGCTGTTTTCCCCCAGGAATATAAGCATGCTCTGAACCTGTTGTGTTCCTACTCTTGGATAGGCCATGGGGAAATGGAACTTGTTGGGGAGTGTGTTAGAAAACACAGAAACCCCTTTTTTTCTGGGTTCAGCTTTAACATGGAGCAATCTGGATCTCTTAACTTCCCTTAATTCTTTAGGCAGTGTCTAAAAGGATATCATTTATATATATGTAAGTAACAAAGCATGAGTGTGTTTATTTCTGGGAACACTGCTCAGTGTATCCTAATGAATTTGCCACTACTAGTTCAGAAGAACCACTGGATTTGGAACTTTGTGCTCTTTTTTAGTCTATAAATAAAATCACTTGAGAGTTAACTTCAAGGCCTCTCATGCGCCCTGGGTACTCAGGTATGTGATACTGGTGTTGTACCTGCCCCACTGGGGATAACATCTTCATACTGACCCTACAGTGATGACAATAATAATGAATAATAAATGAAAATTGTTGTATTAGGGACATGGGCAGAAATTAAATCTTGCTACTGAATCAAAATACCAATTCAAACTATGGAAAAAAAGCCCTGATCTTTTGAAGAGAATCAAGATATGCAAGAGAGGTGAACTGATAATGAAGGCAAATTGTCAGATACTGTTGGCTAATTGTCAGATACCACTGGAGGAAGATGTAAGTTATGATACTTCAAGTTTTGTCTGGATTTTTCTCACACAATCCTTTCAGAATATGCCTTGCGGCCTGGGATGCTTCTACTTTCTTTACAGACAACAGGGCTTTTGGAATTATGCTCCCAGAGCAGGTGCTGGATTACTAGAACTCACCCTGATGAAATTTTCCTCTTACCTTAAAAGGCGCTTCTAAGGATTTTTCTCTTCAGTTGTATAGCCTACTAATTTAATTTGAATGCAAGGGATTTGAATTTTTACTCTGCCTGCAAACATTGGGAGGCCTTGATTCTGTAACAGAATTGTTGTGGCCGAGAGGGTTTGTTCATGAGCAGCAAGGAATCAGCTGCAGAGGCTGCACTAGACCTTCCCAGCAGTGTTGTGCTGTGAGAGAGACATCAGTGCTTGATTTTGAGTCAAGATATCTCTCATCGTCTGTTCATATTCTGAAAATAGCTGCTTTTACTTGCAGTTTCAGGCAAAGTGTGTATTAAGGCCTCTGTTCAGCATTGTTTTAACAATCAGGAGTTGATTCTGATCGGAATTAAGACTGAAGGGAACCCTCTGGAGACAGAGAAGTCTGTATGGGCAAGGGGATATTTTGGCTGAGGTGCATTCCAAGTGTGTTCACCACCCTGAGACCATATGTTTGCATGACACGTACAGACCATATCCTATTCATACAAAGGATGCTGGTGGCTTTACAAAAGACAGTATTTTAGAAACAAGAGCGTACTAGAATAGCTAAATTTCTGTACTTAATGGCAATGCAAATGACAATTACTTGGGCTTGCATGTATGTGTGGATTTATTCTCTATTTTAATATAAAAACAAGGCCTGCCAGTGAGGACAACCTGCAGCAGAGCTAAAGGAGCAGTGATTTGAATTAGACTTACTTTTAAATGTAATTTTAAGTGTTTTGGGGTGTAGGTCTGAGGAAAAGATGAAGCAAATGTGGACAATTCCATAAAGAAAAGAGTTTTTTTCAAAACTAATATTTGTCAAAAATACAATCTTGCTGTTGTGAAATGTTTTCTATTCACACTAGCTTTTCTTGTTAATTTGTTAATAAAGAAACAAGATGATTTACCATGTGGTAGAAAGTTAAATGGCAAAAAATTCTTGTTTGCATATAAATACCTACTTCCTTTTGAGATTATAGAGCAAATTTTTACAGTTGCTATAGCTGAAAAATGAAATTTCATTGCACACCTATATCTCCTTATTCTAAAATATGAACATAGTTCAGAAAACACTTAAAGAGGAATTAACATTTCAGTTGAAGTTACAAACATAATTTCCATCCTGTCACATTTTGGTGACCTTTTGTGACAGCTTGTCTCTATTGGAGGAGTGCATTCTTACTTACTGATTAAAGATGTCATTTGAAACCATTTTATTACCAGGGATAGTGAAATTAATCTTGACACTTAGAGACATGAGAAAAATAATTGCTGATTCACTGCATTAACTGTGTGTGAGAACTGTGCAGTGAAGAGGAGACTGTCTGTGTGTTGGGAAAGATATAAAACTGTGAAGTGTTCTCATGAATGCAGCTGAGATCTTTCCTAGGCATTTTTTTATCCAAGATCATGTACATCATGGCTTTGCAAAGTCCAGAGAAGAGGTATTGTAGGACAGCTATACTGTGGATTTCTAGTGATACCAAGTTTGTCATCTTTGGTAAGAAATCTGCAACTTTCAGTGCATGTAGTTCATGTAGTTGAAGTCTTCCCAGGGTGGGAATTTCCATTATTCTCTGGGTTTAGTTACCTGTAAAGGAGTGTGAAGAGCAAAAAGTGCTTGGTATCACCAAGCTGAGGTATTCCCTCTGTATCTAATATAAGAAAAAAGCAAACCAAACCCTTACACTTTCTCAGAACCATCTAACAAAGGTTAATTGGACGTGGCAGTACTCTCTGTAATGCCCTGCTTAGTTGGCTTATGTTCACTCTGATGACTAGTGACTGAGATTTCAGGCAGGAATAGGAAATTAAAGTAAGTGGTTTCACTTCTGTCCTGTTGCAGAAGCACAGAGAGTAATCAATTTCCAGATTTACATGATGAGGAGAAAAAAGTTGCAACATGCTACCTGTATATGTGAATGAATATGTATATTTATAGCTGTTCAGAAATGTGATTGGGATTGAAAATCTCTATCTGGCATAATACGGATTCTGGGATTTTCAAACCTATTGTCCTTGTATTTGTGACACAACTCTGCGCTTTTGTCTCTAAACAAAATTCTTCACAGGTGCCACACTTGCCTTCAGTGGCATGTTGTGGGGAAGATATACTTGATGTTAATGTCATTTATTTTTTTTTTATACCAAATATTTTACTTCTGGTCACAGGTGTGGTATGGCTGTAATGATGCTTGCTGCACTGAATTCATTAAGGTTTTTGTTGGGTTGGGGTGTTTTTCCCAAGGTTGGTGTTACACGTGTTCATTTTCCTGGCTTGAAAAACTGAACACGTGGCTGCACCTTTAAGGACACGGCCTTTAAAGTTTATTCATTTTACAGAGAGTGAAAAGTACTTGCACATCGAGGATCTTTGCGTGGGTGCTGTCATCCTTTCCCCAGGCTTAACCAGCACAGTGCTCTGAAGGAATTTTGTTTGGAGCAGCCCATCTTTCTTCTCAAGTTGTTTCTGTTCAGTGTCCTTCAGTATGTGCTCAAGAGGCTGAGAGGCCTGGGCATAATCTTGCCTTTTAGGAAGCATAGCTCTGTTCCCAGGCTCAGTAAAAACTGCTTTCCTCATATGTAACTTCTAATCTCTTTAGTAGGAAGTTGCTTCTTATCTTGCACAACTGTCAGTGGTAGGTGCTTGTTGCAATGTCTGGACTTTACTTTCCAGACTACAACCTTGCTGAGTTCAGGGTTGTAGTGTGGAAGATGGCAGAGGAATTGCTCTGCCTGTCCTATTCCTGGGGGAAACAATCCAGCTAATTGAAGTCAAAGCTCTGTTATTCCCACCAAACCAGCTTTTTTTTCCCCCTGACAGCCAAAGATGATTAAGGTGGTTTTAGTTGCATCTAATGCTTTTGGTTGCTTGTGACAAGCGTACATTTGTCTTAATTTTCCTCAGAAAACCATTGTGTGCATATATAATAATATACTAAGGCTTGAGGTACTGTGGTTCCTTGCCCTTTTCTAAGCATGCCGTGAGATTTTCCTGGTAAAGCCTGATTGTCTTGGCTCTGCTGTTCACAGGTTATTCTGAGTTGGAAGGGACCCACAAGGTTCATCTAGTCCAACTCCCAAGCAACTCCCACACAGGGATCGCTCCCCCAATCCCAGCGCCATGGGCACCACGCTCTGTCCATCTAAGCCTCCCATTATGTAGGCCATGTCACTGAGCTCCTCATCGAGTCTTTTCTTAAACACCTCCAGGGATGGCGACTCCACCACCTCCCTGGGCAGACGATTCCACTGAGGGATCATTCTCTCGGTGAAAAAGCTCTTCCTAATATCCAGTCTAAACCTCCCCTGGCGCAGCTTAAGGCCATGTTGTCTTGAGGGCAGAGGTAACATTTCACAGGACTATCTGCTAAGGCTTGACACCATGCCATTGTAGTGTCAGAGGGGAGAAAAACTTGTGTCATCACCAACATGCAAAAATGAAATAGGAAACTTTATGGCGGATCCAGGGCTTTTAGCAGTCTGTCGTGCTTGCTGTGCTCTTACACACCATCAGCAAGTTCTAAACTTTTATTTTAGAAAACCACAGCTTTGCGGAGGTACTGAATACTTCTGAAAACTGGGACATGCAGATTTACAGTCTTTGCAGCTCAGTCATGCAGGTAGTTTTTGTAGCCAAGTAAGAACAACTGCCGCAGTGGGAATGCACAGTGCTCACCCTTTTCTGCCCTTTTGTCAATCCTCAACTTCAAAGACTAATGGAGATTATGAAGATGTTTAAGAGGGTGGTTTAAGTGGCTTTGGCTTTTAGACTCACAAGGAATCTTAAGTTTTCTAATTGCTTTCGGTATGTATTGTTGGTGGAGGATATCTAGTGGTGTGGAGATGTAGCACTAGTGTCTCAGTTGCCAGATACAAATTAATTTTATTCTGATACTCAAATACTGTGGCCACTGTGTGTAGTATGTATTGGTTTTATTTGTCAGAAGTGCTTCTTTTAAAGTAGTTTTTGCCTTGTTAAAGGGAGAAGTCAGTATTGGAGGTAATAAGGCAAATGGCCTTGAGTGGCAAATGGCAAAAGACTCAGCTGCTGCATGTTGGAATTAGTTAATTGTCCCATTTAGGTGTTCAAAAATGATGTGTGGCACTGCTCATACTGTCATGTGTTTCCTGTAGTCTCTTTTAACCTTTCCCTGTATTTTCAAGTAATTTCATTGTCTGAATCTGTGACTGCATAATTTTGTCAGCTGCATAAACATTGTCAGCGTTGTCCAGGGTTTTACATGAGTTTGTCTGTGTTTGTGAGTACTGCCTATCCTCTGGTGCTTACCTGTGATGTGAGCTGGGTGGGTGTTAGCAGCAGCCAGGTGTTTGACTTGAGCTGAGCACAGATTTTAACTTGTTCTCTCTGCCCACTTGGGTGGTGGAGTCACTATCCCTGGAGGTGTTTAAAAAAAGACTCGATGAGGAGCTCAGTGACATGGTCTAGATAATGGGAGGCTTGGATGGATGGAGCGTGGTGCCCGTGGTTCCACCCTTGTGGGCCTGATCCCTGGGTGGGCGTTCTCTTGGGAGTTGGACTGGATGATCCTGTGGGTCCCTTCCAACTCAGAATAACCTGTGAACCTGTGAAACTCACTTCAGCAGTTAAAGTCCTTCTCTGGAACAGGCCAGTGAGCAAAAGAGACTGGTGGATAAATGGGTTTATATGGAAAACTCGACAGATCCTTTACTGTGCAGTTTACTGAAGGTTTCATTGTCCTGCTTGACATCTCTGCAGATGAGTGAGATGCCTAAAATAACAAAACTTTTGAGAGGAGCCACAGCCTCCTCTTACAGCAGAAGGCAAAATTCAATATCACCTGAAAAACCAAAACAACCAAACCTCTCTGTTCATGTTTGTTTCAGTGATCTGCTGCTTTTTGCCTGTGCAAAAGACAAAAGTACCTGTGCTTTTTCATTTTAAAGATGGCTTTAATGAAATGTTAACATGCCACCTAAAGGATATCAAAGTGCCTGCAAATTTTATGTCAGTGCAGGGATTCTTCTGTTGTAGTTCTAGCAATGTTTTTTTCATTGTGTTCTCCATCTTTTCAACACAAAGCTAAAAGACTTTTCCCCATTTCTCTCTTGACAGAGCTTTCTGCAGAAGCCCAGGCAGCATTACGTGAATTTGAGGAGAGGGAAAGGCAGCTGAAACAGGGACGCTACGGCTCCAGGAGAGGAGGGCGAAGAGGAGGTTCAGTTATGTGCCACGGAATGGGAGAACAAAGGAGAGACAATAGTGACAGGGGAAGAATGAAGGATCACAGGCCTGCCCTGCTGCCAAATCAGCCCTCAACAATGGTACTTTTTAATCCTTGGTGTTCTTTGAATGTCTTTTCAGGAAATTACGGAGAAATGCATTCTAAATAATGAATTTTTGCAAAGGTGGAATATATATTCCAATGTAGACCTTTTGCTCTTTGTTAGGCAGGATGGGCTTTGTGTAATGTGACAACTGTGTAGTACATGCTTCCAAATGAAAAGTGCATTTCAACTTTCATAATATTGTCAGACTTAGCTGTTGGTTTGCGTGAGGATGGAGGAAAAAATTCCTCTGAGAAGTCTTTTGCATGCAACATGGAAGTATGTTCATAATAATAATGTAGTTAAAAAATATGAATCTGTAAAATATTTTTTTTAAAGTATTTTTGCTGATACTTCTTAAAATCTATTTGCATATCAGCCATACTACTGTAAAGATAAACAAAACCCTAGGAAGGTAATCATCACTTCACTGCTGGATAAATTATTGTTATTTGGGGGTTGCAGATGGAATTTAGCTTTGTTACTGCTTTTTTCCCGCCTCTGTGCTTTGTGTCACAATCTGAAAGACTTACTTCTGCCATCCAGAAAAACCCCAACAACTCCAGTTAGTGTGTGATCAAGAGGCAGCCCACACTTATTTTTTCCCACTGTCATAAAATCTACTGGCAGCCGAGATTACAGAACAAAGCCTGTGTATGTCTTTGCAGGACAAGGTCATCTGTGTTAGAGAGGTGATTTTTTCCAACAGCAGTAAGTTGGAGTCGGTGGATATCTCGGCCTTTGAGAGCCCTGCACTAGACTATTTCCTGCTTTTAAAACAGTGAAGGTTGAATAATTTATTTTTTCTGTTTTACTGCAGTCTTTGCTAGTTATTTTGATTTTAAATGTTGTAAACATTTTTGTGTTCATCACAGTACCTTCATGTGCATACCACGTACCTGCTTTGCTATATGTATATGGCTGCTGAAAAAAATGATAACACATCTTTGTTGCTAAAAGATTGTCTCTTTGGGACTCCTGCATTACCATTTGGAAGTTCCTGGACTAGGACTGATACCTAGTGAGTTCAGAGGCGGATGAATGTCTCTGAAAAGAAATAATTTTTTAAAATTAGGACTGATTTTGGCCATTGACTTTTGAGTGTTAAGCAGCAAGAGACTTTGTGCAGGTAGCTTTGGAAGATATCTTCGATGTAGTTTTTTCTTCAAGCAGTAAGGAGAGGTATGATGCACTGATATTTGAAGACTGCAGCCAAATTTGTATTTTTACTTTTGTTACTAGTGCTAGGTTTGTTTTCTCAGAAGGACACTTCTATACATGAGACCAAAGTTAGTGGACTTGTCTTGATACTCAGATTTCTAGTCATCTGCCTACTGCTTTTTGGAGTTGATGACAGTTTGCAGTGACATGCAGAACACTAACACATGAAATTAGACAGTTTCACTGTTGGAAATAAGTGAACAAACGTGTCTGCATTCCCTGCGTGCTTCCTTGCTCTCTGCAGTCCTCTCCTTCACATGAATGTCTTCAATTGCTCCTTTGCTTGCCTGTGCTGATGGTTCTTAATGGTTCCAGTTGATGATAGGGAAAAGATGTTTATATGTTCATAATTGGCTTTAGTTGTTCTCCGGAGGTGTCTTGGTTTTATGATCATTTATGTCAGGATATTTTAACTTTAAAGCCTGGTGACTTTGTTCTTTTGTCTGACTTTAGACTCATTCACAGAGGTTAATTCCAACACACCAGCAACCTGTTATGAGTCTGTTCCAGCAGCAACAACAGCAACAACAACAACAGCAACAGCAGCAGCAACAACAGCAGCAGCAGCAGCAACAGTTACAATCTCTGCTTCCTTTACAGCATCAGCATCATTCTTCTCCTCCTCCAGGGCTACATATGCCCCCTCCGATAGAAACACCTCGAATAATGATGACTCCACCTCCAGTGACACCTCAGCAACCGAAGAACATACACATAAATCCACATTTCAAGGGGACAGTAGTGACGCCTGTACAAGGTGAGCTTTCTGGACTCCATTCCAGTCAGGCAGCCGTGACTCATCTTACTCTTTGCCAGAGATGCAACAGTTTGTTTGTTTATCACTTCATGGAAATGTGCTTCAGGCTGCTGCTTTTTTTTTTAAACTAGAAACAAATGTTTTGCCTGAAGTAAGACATAATGTGATTGGTCTGTGGCCAACTGAAGTAGCGAAGCCTTTTCAGCTTTTGTCATGTGTTACTCTAATGTAAAGCCTGTGAAGAGCAGTAAAACTGGAAACTGAAAAGAGAATATTTTTTAATAATAATAAATGTCTGTTCTCATAACTAGGTAAGTACTGCAGTTTGTAATTTCCCATGTCATTCCAGTTTCAGGCAGGCATTCACACTGTTTCAGTGAGAGGGTGCTGAGGCACTCCTTGCACTGTGATTGCTCTGTGAAAGGTACCAGTTGCTGTCCTTTCTTGACAAGATACAGGCTCTCAGTTCTCCTTTCAAGGCCACATTTGTAGTTGTGTGATTTGTGTCCTGCAAGTACGTTCTTTCTGTAAGTTAACACAAACACTCTTTGTGTGCTTGTTTACGAAGTGTTTAATCCCTAAGAGGGTAAAAAACCCCACATGTGCATAGCCCTGATTTAGGATTATGTTGGGACTAGATAAAGTAAAGACAGAAATATTTATAGATATTTTCTGTTACATTTTCTGTATTTTTCCCACTTCATACCAGCAGAACTCCAAGCCAGTGCTATCTTTGCTTCATTTGTTTGACCAATGAAAAGTAGGAGCTTGGCATGGTAGGATGTTCTCAGTATATGGAGATCGATTAGGCTTCTCACAGATGGCTCTGGAGTAGCTGTGTTACAGAATTTATTTTGCTTTTCCCTGTGGTGTTTTCCACAAAACTGCATCAGGACAGATTATCTGGAAGCACTCCAAAATGTTCTTTACTCTTTGATTTTTGCCTTCTGCTCATTTTCCTAACATTTCCAAAGTGAAAGTTACTGTTTTGTGAGAGGCAAAAATTGCTTTTAGACTATTCTAGATGCCTTTCCTCTGTCCCTGTGAGACAGTCAACCAGTCTTCTGTATCTAGTAAGCAAGTGTTCTTGTAATGCTGGGAATGGCTGCTGAGGACTTATGCTTTTGCCTGATGCCAGAATTATACCAGTGTGTTTTCTCTCTTTTATCTGAGGGGTGTTTTCATATTACCATGCAGCTTCAGGCCTGTGTCAGCCTCACCTCTACATCTGTGGCACCATGACTGTTGCAGGTCTCTTGCTTCATGAGCACAGTTTCTTTTTCAGTCTTCACTTGTAGGTCCTTATTTCAACAAACTTGAGCACTTCCTGAAATTTGGGAGATCTTCAATATTTGATTTGTAGTATTTTTTCTTTTTTTTTAGATCTTACACTCACTGACTTCATGTGCACATTTATTTATTTCTTGACTTGTAATAGTGCAGTTGTTCTCTTAGACTGAGCAGCCTTGGAGAATGAGTGATTGATTTTTGAGTAATGTAAGACCTTCATTCAGGAAAGAATATCTTTGCTTTGTGTATTAATGGCAGCTGGTTTGTATAAAATGCCTTTGTACTATTCATTTTAGTGAAGGAGTCCTTGGCGAGACTGCTGAATTTTTCTGCTGATAGATACGAGGCATATTACTAAATACAGTCTATTAAGGCACTGTAGAAATGTCATCTTCTTGATCAGAGAGAATGTATTGGAAGCTGAATCTTCTGCAGTGAATGAGAGTGGTGGCCGTCTCAGTCTTAGTCTACAGTTGTCTTACATGGAAGAATACATTTGCACACCCAAGGAAAATGTGCAGGAAATCAGGAGCCAAATTGGGTAAATGAACATAATTCTAAAATCTCCAGTTGTATTTGCATATTAAGATTAATTTTTAAGCAGTCACTGCAGGCAAATGGTAGGTAGAAATTCCAGTGTAGGGAGGGCTGTTCTAAACTTCCTTTGAAAAAGTCCTTCTCCATTTAGTCCATCTGCTTGAAGCTCCAGTAGGCAGTGACTGGTGGTTGACAACATAAGGGTGTTTCACATACTGCATCATTTATTTCAGAGTAAGGGGAACTATGAAAGATAAAATTGGCTGCATGCTCGTATCCTGCCCTTTCTAGGCTGAACATATTTCCAGATACATGAGGGGTTTTACACATTGGATTATACAGTCAGATAGGTGCAAAGTTTATTGGGATTCTGTTGTTTAAAACGTGATGCCTGGAAGCTAAAAATGCCATGTCTGGAAGGGCATGATGTGCACACTTAGGCTCTGGTAATTTTAATGGTGTGCTGTCATGTTTTAGTGTAGACTGGCATTTGTTCCTCTCTAATTTTATGGCAGGATTAAGCTCACATACTTCTAATTGTCAGCACCAGGGACACTTTTCCCAACTGCAGATCATAGAATTACACTTTTTCAACATCATCTTAGTTTGACTTCATCTTGAAATGCATCAAGTATATCAGTATTTTCTAAAATNTACCAGGTAATGTTTTTTCCCCTTAAATGTTTATACCACAAGTTGCTGTTTCAAGGATACTGTGGCACTGTCAAAATGGATTAATGAGCAGTTTGTGGCAGCTTGCCATTTACCTTTTGAAAACTGTTTGGTGTCTTGGGAGAAATCACGTTATAATTGTCCTGAGTAATCGATATGGGAATTGCTTCCTCATCTTTTCACCTATAGCATTGGAATTTACAGCAAGAAGGAATTGAATCTTAAAATATTTGACATCAAGAAAATGAGGACTTACTT